>BTPG01000004.1:171633701-171663701 GCA_036245525.1 Semisulcospira habei
GAGCGATCTTCGGACATCAGATAACCAGCGGCATTTGTTTGGTTCTCTTTTTGTTGTTTTGGAGACACGCATTTTCCTGGAGAGGTATCTTGTTCCTATTATGAAACACACAGAGCACCTAATATGAAACGTGCTTTATATTTAAAACAGTGTTTCATATAAGGAGCAGTGTTTGTCTCGCGTATATATCGGAAACCATCCAGTCAGTTTGTTCCAAATTTCAGATGTTGGTATTTTTTCTCAATACAGAGTATCTCACCCCAGGATCATGTCACTTTCGTCAAGGATTTCGTGAAGGGGTCGCAACGGCTACATTTGCTATGTATGCCATTGTTCAGACAATGTTACTGTAAACACCGAAACGATGTGATCTAAATGACAAATTGTGATATTTTGTGACGACACAGAGAGTTGCACGCGACAATCTATGCACTGCCTTAAAGGCCAAAGTCACAACGGCCATATTTATTTTGTGCAGAATTGTGTGCTAGGCAATATATCAATAACCATTGGGCCTATTCAATCCAAATTTTAGATAATAGTATTTTACCATATTACATATTGCCATCAATCTTAACCACGCCTCTACCTCAAGATCAAGGTCATAGTTGCCATATTTGTCTTGCAGATTATTGAGTAGAGAATACCTCTGAAACCGCTGTACTGATTTGCTCTGAATGTTTAGGAAATAATGTCTTAACCTCATATGTGATGTCGTTAACAGAATGATTTCACGACCTGTAAGGTGAAGGTCGCAGAGGCCATAATTGTGTGAGCCTTTGTGCAGGCAATATATCTGAAATCAAAGGCCTGATATGATAAAAAAAAATGTTGCTTCATAATATTTTCACTTAACCCCTTCACAGCCGAGAAACTCACAATAGATCCATCAGCAAGACGCATAGATTCTCACAAGCCTCGCGGGTGCGGGGGCTTATGGCGATTTTGGCCCTTGCTGACACAACTGACACACACACACACACACACACACACACACACACACACACACACACACACACTCACACTCACTACACTCACACTCACATACACATATATATATATATATATATATATATATATATATATATATATATATATATATATATATATATATTTGTTGTTGTGATTTTTTGAGTTTTCTTCACTGCACGTTTGAAAATTCTACTAATGATGATGGTGTCAATGTTCATGATGACGTTATTATTATAAATATTTCATTGCGACATTTCTTCCTCCGCACACTGCGTGTCAATACTCGTGTTTCATAACAGTTTCATGTCATCAGTAATGACGCACTAATATCACGAACTTGTGCACGTGCTTTTGTACCTTAGTCTATATATGTAAAAGTATTACGATACTTTAGAATTTGAAAGTCCATGCGTGTACATTCTGTATCTATTTTGACGCACTACATTCTCACACGTAAATTATGTTTTGTTTCCTAGTTACCTGTTACCTGGGCATTCCCCTGAAGAAGCCCTCGCTGAGAGGGCAAAAATTTGTGCATAGAATAAAACTGTAACTCCTTCTAAACTACGTGGTGTCTGAGGATCCTTTTCTTCACATTTTAAATATGTAGGACAACCAACCGTTGTCATATATATATATATATATATATATATATATATATATATATATATATATATATATATATATATATATATATATATATATATATATATATATATATATATATTTGTTTTCCTCCCTACGTCACACGACCAGTCACTTTAGCGCAAACTGTACCATGTGACCGTGATATAAAACATAAAACCACTGTAGCGAAAAATGGCGGACGTTTTATAGCCCTCTCGATGACGCGTTAGGACCTCGTTTTCTAGTCTTGACAGTAACTCGGTTCGACAAAATAGCAGAAAAAAAAACCCGCACTAAAGTAGTCCTATTTGACGTAATACACATCATCTGCCTTATTTTTTTACGTCGTGAGGAGCCAACTTAAACAATATTTCACCACTAATTACACAGCGCAAACAGCAAAAGCCTTTGCCAAATCCAACCGCTCATCGCTATGCATCGATACATTTTCAAGTTCGGGAAACCACGGAACAAAAATAGCTTCCGATGTTTTTTGATTTTTTTTAACCAATCAGAGACAGCAATCCTTGCAAACCGGCAACACAATGCCGTCTGCTCAGCCACCAACATGCTACAATTTCACCAAAGCACAGCACAACAAATTCAAGAACTAAAACGAAAATACACACCCAGCAACACTATACACAACGCACGCTATTGCCAGAGTTCTCTCTTCACGTCACTTAATGCGGGACTATCTGAAGAAAAACATCTCACGAATTTTCGAAGACTATCTGACATCATGTCAACGCCGCTGTAAAATCTTACCTTAAAATCCATCGCAGCACTAGTCCTGCTGTTAACAACGAGCTTTGTTTTGGTATTCCTTTTTCCAGTTATCCCAACACACATGACACTTTAGGATATAACAACGACAATCTGCTGCACACTCGAAGCATCCCCTTCAGCCATCTTGAATCTTAAACTGAGCACGAGGTACCATGCTAACTTGCACAAGCTGTCACATCGGACATTAGTCAAATGCCGATCGCTTCATCAAAAAGTTCTTAATTTTTCTGAATCAGTCACACAGCAGTCAAGAAGCACTGTCACTGTCATACTTTAACTACCTTTTGTAGACATTGCAGCTTGAATCATTCTGTACACAAGCCAAGATTAGTAGCTTTTTACTCGCGAAACGTGCGCGGAATCATGCTACGTCACACTGTCTCGTAAAGACTGGGAATCCCCGGCAGAACATGTATATTCAATGGTGTCACCTATCCGTCACAGAAGCGGCCGTCTTCATAAACCGGATTTTTTTCTAAACGATAAACGGAGGAAGGAAAACAAATACGTTATTGGTCGGAGGGGTTCGGGAGGTCAAAGGAATCATTGTTCCACTCAGACCTTCGGCCTTCGGGGTACAATGATTCCTTTGACCTCCCTCAGGCCTACAAAAGTCCGTGTAGCGAAACCCTCCGACCAATAACTTATAATATATATATTTGTTTTCCTCCCTAAGTCACACGACCAGTCACTTTAGCGCAAACTGTACCATGTGACCGTGATATAAAATCCACAGTAGCGAAAAATGGCGGACGTTTCATAGCCCTCTTGATGACGCGTTACGACCTCGTTTTCGAGTCTTGACAGTAACTCGGTTCGACAAAATAGCAGAAAAAAAACCGCACTAAAGTGGACTACATATTTTGTATCTCTGTGCTTTGATGTCCCTTTTTATGTATATTTTGTACTTAGTTAGTCGTAGTTGTAGCAACGGCAGGTACGAAAAATGACATAGTCACTGACTGTGTTAGTATCTTCACCGTTGTAAAATAAAGATTCATTGATTCATTGATTATTTGACGTAATGCACATCATCTGCCTTATTTTTTATGACGTGAGGAGCCAACTAAACAATATTTCACCACTAATTACACAGCGCAAACAGCAAAAGCCTTCGCCAAATCCATCTCATCGCCTGCACCTAGACATTTTCAAAGTGGGAAACCACGGAACAAAAATAGCTTCCGAGGTTTTTTTTTAACCATTCAGAGACAGCAATCCGCTTGCAAACCGGCAACACACTGTCGTCTGCTCAGCCACTAACAGGCAACATGCTTCAATTTCACCAAAGCACAGAGCAACAAATTCAAGAACTAAACGAAAATACACACCCAGCAACACTATACACAAAGCACGCTATTGCCAAATTTTCAACGTCACTCAATGCGGGACTATCTGAAGAAAAACATCTCACGAATTTTCGAAGACTATCTGACATCATGTCAACGCTGTAAAATAAAATTATTCTTACCCTAAAATCCATCTCAGCACTAGTCCTGCTGTTAACAACGAGCGTTTTGTTTTGGTATTCTTTTTTTTCCAGATATCCCAACACACATGACACTTTAGGATATAACAACGACAATCTGCTGCACACTCGAAGCATCCCCTTCTGTCATCTTGAATCTAAAAGCACGAGGCACCATGCTAACTTGCACAAGCTGTCACATCAGTGGTCAAATGCCGATCGCTTCATCAAAAAGTTCTTAATTTTTCTGAATCACACAGCAGTCAAGAAGCACTGTCACTGTCATACTTTAAGGACCTTTTGTAGACATTGCAGCTTGAATCATTCTGTACACAAGCCAAGATTAGATTTTCACTCGCGAAAACAAGACTTGAGCTTCGCACCGAATCATGCTACGTCACACTCTGGGAATCCCCGGCAGAACATGTATATTCAATGGTGTCACCTATCCGCCACAGAAGCGGCCGTCTTCATAAACCAGATTTTTTCTAAAATATAAACGGAGGAAGGAAAACAAATACGTTATTGGTCGGAGGGGTTCGCTGCACGGACCTTTGTAGGCCTGAGGGAGGTCAAAGGAATCATTGTACCCTGAAGGCCGCACAATGATTCCTTTGACCTCCCTCAGGCCTACAAAGGTCCGTGTAGCGAACCCCTCCGACCAATAACTTATTTAATATATATATATATATATATATATATATATATATATATATATATATATATATATATATATATATATATATATATATATATATATATATATATATATATATATATAATATATATATATATATATATATATATATATTTATGACTTGGCAACCAGCTCCCTCCATTCCTCTCTGTTCTCTGCCATTCTCAGCGTATCGCCCAATTTCAGTCCTGTCCACTCTGAGATATTGTACTCCCATCTTTTCCTCTGTCTTCCTCTCCTTCGTCCTCCTTGCACAGTGCCTTGCATGATTATTTTGGCAAGCCCTGCTGAACGCGTGACATGCCCAAAACACTTTGCGTTTTTTCACAATGGCTAATGTCTTCATAGGGCCCGATGGCTTGCCTCATTCTGCTTCCCACTTCTCTCTGTATGAGATGCCAAGCAGACTTTGAAAACATCTAATTTCGGTGGCTTGTATCCTCCTTTCGAGGTCTGCTGTGAATGTCCATGACTCGCAGGCATACAAGAACACTGAGATGACTAAGGAGCGCATCAGTCTGATCTTGGAGCAGAGTGTGATGTTTCTGTCCTTGCATATGGGTTTCAATCTTGTCAGTGCTGTTGTTGTCTGCACAATCCTGGACAGTATTTCTGGTTTTGATCCCTCATCTGTCACAATGGCTCCTAAGTATTTGAATTTATTAACTGTTTCCAGTTGTTGGCTTTCAATCATGACGCCAGCGCCAATGCCACTGGTGTTATTGGTCATCAGTTTGGTCTTCTCTGCACTGATTTTCATCCCATACGCAATGGCTGTACTGTCCAGCTTTTCCACCAGCTAAGCTAGCTCCTTCTCTGTTCCTGCAAGGCCATCAATGTCGTCCGCAAAGCACAAGTTCGTGATTGTTCTGACTCCAATACTGACAGTTTCTTCATGATCTTTCTAGATAGATATAGATATATCATGGGAGCTGTACACCTTGGAGCACCCCTCTCCCCTTGAATTTGCTTCTGAATATGTACATAAACCTGTGTCGATATTGCTAGCTTTTATCAAGTTTTGCTTCCGATGTGGAAAAACTGAATACAGTAGCTTTTATTCCCCCATACATAGAACATTTTCAACACACTTGCTGACCATGCCTGCCCTTTGACCTTTAGAAGGAGCCAATAAAATTAATATGCATAGACAGTGTAACCCCTAGCAAAACATTTATACTGGGGTCTTACTGCAAAGTTCACATACGAACTACCTGTAGTAGCAACAACCTAAAATAAAGACTTCTTACTTCCCGTGACCTTTGACCTTAACGAGAGGTACGATTTAGTAGAGCTGCAAACAAAGTTGTAACATCAGTTTTCTCTTTGGCAAGTTTTAAAATAAGATTATAACTAGTTTCTTTAAGAAATCGCTCGTTTATTGACATTTGCAACCTTGACCTTTCATGGAGGTCAGCGCAAGTGACAATCAAAGCTATTGTCTAAAAGGGTCACTGGCCCAAATTAGAATTCTGTGGCTCTGATGGTCTCCCAGAAATTCAAAATGATAAAATCTGTCATAATTGGATACACACAGGATGATGGATGGATGGACCGATAGTGGACCAGTGACGGATGTCTCATTATATTTAACTCACTTTCAGTGTTAAACTGAGCCTATAATGTGTGCTAACCATCTCTCATGCCTTAAGTTTCCAACAAAATATAAGTGAAAATTGTAAAAAGGACATATTCACACTGTTTCACAATAGGAGACCTAGTGTTTCATATTAGGCAAATGGTGCCTAATATGAAACAACGTGTCACTTTTTTTCAAACTGGAACTGCTTCTTCATCGATTGAGTTTTGAAATTTGGCTTTGTCCTAAGATGCATCAATATAATCTCTATCAAACCTTGGTTTCGGATTGATTCTACCTTTCTTTGGACGGTCGCGCGAGACGTGTTTGCTTATGTGTTTCATACATGGTCTCCTTCCCTACGTAAGCCAGCTTCGGAGATTTGTAGCGTTTACACACACACACACACACACACACACACACACACACACACACACACACACACACACACACACACACACAACACAACACAACACAACACAACACACACACCACATACACACACATACACACAAACACACACACACACACACACACACACACACACACACACACACACACACACACACACACACACACACACACACACACACACGGCCTTTCGCGCCAAAGTACGTTCAATAGCAAGGTTAGAGCAGCTAGACATTACGTCATTTTGATCTTGTTACTTTTTTTTACCACAATCTGAGGCCCGCCCGCCTTTTGTGCCCTTTGCATTCTACTGAACGGGCTCCGACCAGCCCCATCCTAAAGTCTATCGTATTTTCAGCACGTAGACAAAAACTAGCCATTTTTCAATTCCTTACTTGTGCCCCGACGGGAGACGGCCAAATTTCAATTACAAGGACAAGCATGCCTCCGTCATGCATGTCTGTGATGTTCCAGGTTTAAATTTGCTTAATTTACTCGTTAACGTGAAAATGGATCTTTGATGTACTGCGTTGATTACATCCCAGGCATATCCCGGGATGTAAAATTAATCCCTTTGAGAACAATTTCAAAATTGTAACAACTGTACAGCAAAACTGACTGCCAAATGCTGCACGTTTCATGGCATTTTCATGACTTTGAGGGCGGTTCATCAAAGAAATAGGAATGTTACTGGACAGTGCTTTTGGTTCACTATGTATAGTGGCCTGATCACTGCTAAACCAGTATCAATCAGATCATGTCTCATAGCGACTGCGGCAAGTATTGTTGGGGAGAGGTCAGGCGCGACCCAAGGGGGTGGGGTGGGGGTGAGGTGGGGGTGAGGTGGGGGGGGGGGTATGAAGGTCAACAGCCATATGAGGACCTTTCAGGTTATAATTTTTACGGCTTGGCTGGAAGTGGGGGGGGGGGGGGGAGATGATTGGGTGGGGTGGGCGCAAAATCTGTTCGCAAAACCCGCCTCTGTCAGCTGTTTGCAAAACCCGGGTCAACACAGATTTTCGCTGGGTAGAAATTAAGTTTTCGATTTTTCCCTGCATTTCTAAGGTACGCCATGTTATCAGAAGCTTCTTGATGCACAACGTCTAGCTGCAACCGGGAAAAAAGGTGTATTTTTCCCCTTTTGTGAACAAGGAAACCGATCCCTCTACAAACCAGCACTGTGCGCACTGCCAGGAATGGAGTAAGTCTGCTTGCGTGTCTGTTTGTTCGTCCCACGTATCGAAACTGTAAGTCTAGTGACCTATTTAGAGGCGGATCCTAGGGGTTCTGATCCCCCTCCCCACCCTCGCCCCAAATTGTTTAAAATGCTATAACAAAGTCCCTTGTTGGAGTGTTTGTCCCCCCCCCCACCTCCCCCCCCCCACCCCCGCCCTCCTCCCCCCTCCCTCCCCTCCGTTATTTGATATTTGGGCGAGTGGCGAGAGTGTAGACATGCTATGCTATTTTTAAAGGATACGGACTTCCAGCTCTCGCTGATTTCGTCCAGGGGGGGGGGGGGTGGGCCGGGGGTTGAGGGGGGGGGGGGGGGGGAGTTATGTTCTGACTGGTTGTCGCTGATGTCCACGCATCGCTTTTGATCTACCTCTCGTCATGTCTGTAGTTTGGTTAGATGTATCGGATTAGTGGGTGCTTATTAAGCAGGTGTATTGTGTATTTGGTGGTGGTGGACCATGTTTTAGGGTCGGGGTTTAGGAGGCCTTCTACGGTGAGAGGTGCGTTGAGTTTATCTGCTACTAGGGTTCTGGTTTGGGATATGCTCGGGCAGTCTAGCAGTATGTGTTCCGTCGTGAGTAGGTGGCCGCATGTGCACATTATTGGGTTGGGGTGGACTAGGTATCTCTCGCCCCCTAATCGGATCCTTGTTAGTCGTGACTGGTCTCTCCTCTTACCTATTAGGAGGGTGGGTGTATTGTTCAGTACCCTCGTGAGATTTTTGCGTCTTCCTTTTTTGTTCTGACACACACACGCCTTCTTTTTATACCCATACACCCCAATCTCCGCCCCCCCCCCCCTCCTCCCGTTGTTTGATCTTTTCTTTTCTGACGAGCATTTAACATTCAGCTCACCTTTAGCTAACTGTTCAGTGACTGCCTTTTATTCTGATTCTAGATGGAAGTGGATGTAAGGTGTTGGGAAGGGATGGGGTGGTTTAAAGTAGTGCCATTTTTTTGTGCGTGTGTCTGAGAGAGAGGGTATGCTGTTGTGCATGCGCAGTGAGTCCAGTGTTTTCCTGGAGAACAGCGCTATAATTATAAGAAGTATTTATTATTATTATTATTATTATTATTATTATTATTATTATTATTATTATTATTATTATTATTATTATTATTATTAACTTTCGGCCTCTAGAAGAAGGTCTAGCATTGGGGAGGCCTTTTGTGTCAGGTTAAAGGTCCAAAACAAAAAGTTGGACCCCCCACCTTTGAGGTAACTGATCCGCCCCCTGACTACTCCAGTCAGTAAAAGGTTAACTCATTCGCGGACAGCCGCATCGCTGCGACTGAGTGAACAGATTGCACTTTCTTCTTATAAAGTTCCTACAAGTCTTACAATAATGATAGACAAAATTAATGCAGGGCTAACTTAAATGATGAAGTTTGAAGATCCTAAAAATGAAAGACGTTTCTGCTTTTCCCCTCATCTGTACGCAAGAGTTTCTTCCATTATAAGCTTAACTCATTCAGCCCTGATACACCACAGCAAGACATGGATCGAGTATGACAGTTCAAGGGTGGTGCCCGAAAAGCTATTCTGGCACCACCCTTGAACTATCATGCTCGATCTGTCTCTATAATTGTAATAAGCAAGTTCAAAAATGGGAGATTTCGATCATGGGGCAAAATGTGTTAAAAGGCAAGAGAAGGGCAGAACGTTCTGAGCTGCGGCAGGACAACGGGTCTGCCATGGGCACGTAGGTGGCCCTTCACTGACAGCAAATCGTGTTGCAGCCCCAAAGACCCCCAGCCGTCAAAGGTAGATTGACACACAGTAGTTTCAGGAAGAGCCATAGATCCTCGCAATTGTACGGGCTGATGAGGATCTATACCTCTTGCAAATAGGTGGTGTTCGTTTTATTCTCGGCGGCGAAAGAGTTATTTTCTCTTCATTTCCCATAGTAGACGTGATGTCGCTCAATTTAACTTTTTGCGTGTCCGTAGCGGTTTTAGTCGCAGTGATTCCTTCATAAATCATCGCGTCTAAAACCGTCACGGACGCGCAAATGGTCAAGTGACATAGGGTCAATCTGCGGCATAGCACTTTGTCACACCAAAATGACCTCCGGTTCAATTGATGCAGGGTCGCTTCTGGCGTGTCACGCCTGCATAACATTTACTGTATGTGTCAGATATATATATATATATATATATATATATATATATATATATATATATATATATATATATATATATATATATATATATATATATATATATATATATATAATTTGTTTTCCTCCCTACGTCACACGACCAGTAAATTTAGCGCAAACTGTACCATGTGACCGTGATATAAAAACCACTGTAGCGAAAAATGGCGAACGTTTTATAGCCCTCTCGATGACGCGTTACGACCTCGTTTTCGAGTCTTGATAGCAACTCGGTTCGACAAAATAGTAGTCCTATTTGACGTAATACACATCATCTGCCTTATTTTTTACGACATGAGGAGCCAACTAAACAATATTTCAACAAAACACATAGCGCAAACAGCAAAAGCCTTCCACCGAGACATTTTCAAAGTTCGGGAAACCATGGAACAAAAATAGCTTCCGAGGTTTTATTTTAACCAATCAGAGACACAATCCTTGCAAACCGGCAACACACTGTCGTCTGCTCAAACACCAACAGGCAACATGCCACAATTTCACCAAAGCACAGAGCAACAAATTCAAGAACTAAAACGAAAATACACACCCAGCAACACTATACACAAAGCACGCTATTGCCAAATTTTCACGTCACTCAATGCGGGACTATCTGAAGAAAAACATCTCCCGAACTTTCGAAGACTATCTGACATCATGTCTACGCTGTAAAATATAATCTTACCTTAAAATCCATCAGTCTCAGCACTAGTCCTGCTGTTAACAACGAGCGTTTTGTTTTGGTATTCCTTTTTCCAGATATCCCCACACACATGACACTTTAGGATATAACATCGACAATCTGCTGCACACTCGAAGCCATCCCCTTCTGTCATCTTGAATCTAAAAGCATGAGGCACCATGCTAACTTGCACAAGCTGTCACATCAGTGGTCAAATGCCGATCGCTTCATCAAAAAGTTCTTAATTTTTCTGAATCACACAGCAGTCAAGAAGCACTGTCACTGTCATACTTTAACGACCTTTTGTAGACATTGCAGCTTGAATCATTCTGTACACAAGCCAAGATTAGCTTTTTACTCGCGAAAACAAGACTTGCGCTTCTGACACGGAATCATGCTACGTCACAGTCTGGGAATCCCCGGCAGAACATGTATATTCAATGGTGTCACCTATCCGCCACAGAAGCGGCCGTCTTCATAAACCGGCATTTTTTCTAAACAATAAACGGAGGAAGGAAAACAAATACGTTATTGGTCGGAGGGGTTCGCTACACGGACCTTTGTAGGCCTGAGGGAGGTCAAAGGAATCATTGTACCCCTCAGGCCTTCGGACTTCGGGGTACAATGATTCCTTTGACCTCCCTCAGGCCTACAAAGGTCCGTGTAGCGAACCCCTCCGACCAATAACTTATATTGTATATATGTATATATATATATATATATACATATATATATATATATATATATATATATATATATTATATATATATATATATATATATATATATATATATATATATATATATATATATATATATATATATATATATATATATATATATATATGTGTGTGTGTGTGTGTTTTGCAGTCGATGCGTCTGTACGGCAGCCAACAACGGTGCATTCAACGAATATTTTCGCCCTCGTCCCGACTCTAAGTGCGGTAACTAGCGAGTCCTTGTCCGTGTGTGAACCCTTATCATTTGGAATACACCAGTGTGTGAAATAAGTTTGACTAAAATAGTTCAAGGGTAGTGCCAGAATAGCTTGGCGCCTCTAGGCGCCACGCTATTCTGGTGCCACCCTTGAACTAAAGTCATTATCAGTAAGCACTATAATGTAGCGTGCATATGGCAGTGTACAAATTTGAAGCTTTTAGTTTTAGTATGATATGGGTTAAAAGACATTTTTCATAAAGGATCGTTGAGTGGGTGGGTTGGAGAAGATTAATTGATGAGTCATCTTGGGGCGGATCCTGGGGGGTCCTGACGGGGGGGGGGGGGGCCAATTCGACACTGACAAACAACCCTCCCGCCCCCTTCCCCCTCCCCCCTTCCCTCCCTCTCCCTCCGTCTCACCCCCCTCCCCCGCCCACCCCCCACCCCCGTGGCCCCCCTCTTCCGGTACGTCAAATTTAAAGACCTGGACACACACACACACATACACACACACACACACACACACACACAAGCGCGCGCGCGCACACACACACACACACACACACACACACACACACACACACACAGCACAACACAACACGGTGGACGTCATTCAAACACTGAACGTTTATAAAATAAGCCATTAAACTATACTGAAGCTAAGTACACACACACACACACACACACACACACACACACACACACACACACACACACACACACACACACTATAGTTTTACAACCATGGAAGTTTTTGGTTTTTTTTTAATGCAAAAAGGGACGAAATAAAGGAAAGAGACTAAAACACCTTTCACTTTTGACGAAATTGTAAAGAAACAATGGCGGGGTCTACTGACTTTTTGTAGCCCTCTTTCTGACGCGTCTTGGATGCCAGTTTTGTTCTATAAAAGATCACCAAAACGTTCTAAAATACAAAGTTACGTAGTGTTGTTCGAAACAACAGGCACACTACTGGAAACGGCCGCAACGTCATGAAATTTTTTTAATTACGTCATAATTCTATTATGTATAATTGTATATCCCTTTGTCGTCAGTCATGTCTGGTGTGATCCAGATCGGAAGATTTCGTCTTGATTTCTTTTACGAAAACAGAGGAATTAAAACAAATACGTTATTGATATCAGAGGCTTGCTGCACTGACCCGTGTGGACGCTGCGACTAAAGGAGCTTATGCAAATCTGTGTCCTGTTTAGGGGGAGGGGTGGGGGTGGAAGGTACGATCGTGAATGACAATAATCACGAGACATACACAGAGACGTAGCAAAGTTTATATATACCTATTGCGCACGAGGCTATCGGACGGACGTCGGCCGCAGTGGGCCCCCGCACGACTGTGCGCGGGCCGGCTGCGGCCGAGTTCTACCCGATAGCCTTTGGGTGTAGGTAAGTATGATTCGTCATTATATTTATGATTTTCTTTGTGACCAGAGTGTGCCCGCGCACAGGCTGCCGCTGAAAAGGAGCTGAATTGTAAGCTCGACGGAGATTGGCCAGATAAGCCAAGAGCGCGTCATCTTCAACGTCATCTTCTCCGTCAACATTAACTCATTCGCGGTGAGCCGCATCCGGATGCGGCTTGCCGCGAATGAGTTAAAGGTGTTCAAGTTGCTAATACAGTACCGTAAGAACCGCAGGTGGAGTGGGGGAGGAGGGGGAGGGGGGAGGCGGATGGGGGAGGGGGATAGAACGCGCTCGAACTACTCTCATCTCCCGCTACCTTCTCTCCGCCAGTGCCTGAAAAAAGCATGGGGAGAATAATTTATGGTGGTGTCAGAAAGAGTGTCTAATCGCTGTACCCTACTTCACCACCCACCACCCCCCCCCCCCCACCTTTTCGAAACGCGAGTTTGAATCTTTTGTCCAGCACTCCTCACTTTGCTCCCCCCCCCCCCCCAACCCCCACACACGGACATACACACAAATAAGTTAACTCATTGGAGACGTTCCGCCTTCGGATACGCGGCATAAGCCGCATATCCGGAGGCGGCACGTCGCGAATGAGTTAATATCACATGATATTTAGTTAGTGTCTTTGCAAATACAAAAATAAACGCAGTCTGTACGTTTGTTTGTTTGTTTCTTACATTGTGTGTAGTGTGTGTGTGTGTGTGTGTGTGTGTGTGTGTGTGTGTGTGTGTGGTATGTGTGTGTGTGTGTGTGTGTGTGTGTGTGTGTGAGTGTGTGTGTGTGTATGTGTGAGTGTGTGTGTGAGTGTGTGTGTGTGTATATGTGTGTGTGTGCGAGTGTGTGTGAGTAGTATGTGTGTGTGTGTGTGTGTGTGTGTGTGTGTGTGTTCATGTGTGAGGCTGAGCGTTAACTCGTTTAGCCTCTACGCCCTACAGGAGGTGTTAGATCGACCGTGATAATTCAAAGGTATTGTCAGATTAGCTTGGCGCCTGGTACAGTTGTTAAGTGACACCTCCAACATTTGGCAAATGGGGCTAATGGGGTTAAATGGGTTAAAATACCAGTACGGATTTCGTACCTGTATGCAGCTCTATTAACACTTATCATTCGGAAAACACCAGTGTGTGAAATAAGTTTGACTAAAATAATTCAAGGGTAGTGCCAGAATAGCTTGGCGCCTCTAGGCGCTAAGCTATTCTGGCACCACCCTTGAACTAAAGCCATTGGTCTTTATCCTCATCTGTAAGTACTGGAACGTAGCTTGCACATGGCAGTGTGCAAATTTGAAGGTTTTAGCCTCAGTATGATATGGGTTAAAGACCAGCTTTGGCCACGGTTTATGCCACACTTTAAACAACAAAGACGGTCTGGTATGTTACCCAGCTGTTTACTTAACAGAATGTCAAATCAAATGAACAACAGCGATCCGCTGTGAATTTCTATGATACTGATAATTATGTGTGCACAAGGTTTGGGCGTGTGGGGGCACCTTCATGGCATTGCAGCGCATACAAAATTAATGGTAAAACTAACACAAATGTGTAGTTTGACGTAAAACATCAAGTCCGTTTTTGAGGATACCAGATATATAACTAACACGAAACATAGTTTCGCTTAACATCAAGTCAGTGGGTGAAATGTCCAACGTGAAACTGACGGAGCTCAGTGAACGTACCCCGAAAAAGGGGTTGACAAAGTAGGCTAACACTGAATATCACCAGGGTCCAAGAGTGCTGAAGGCACATCACCAAGCCTGAAAATTTGAGCGGACCAATGTAGTGCACGGCAGAGAGAGCGCAAACTGACCCAAATGCACAAATAACCTGCTAGTACTCTCTGCTGCTATACGCGTGCACACTGTCCCCTATTGTAGATGGTAGTCCACTCAGTTCACCTTTTGGCATAAACAGCATTTTTATCAATGATAAAATTTAAAGAAAAATGGTCAGATTTCATCCGAGTTTGGAAAACGAGAAAGGCATTTGACTTATCCGAAGTTTAATTAACCCAAACTGGGCCATTTTGGAAATACGCTGTAAGATCAGTCTTAGAAGAGCAGCTTTGGGCAGGGGAAAATCTAGTTCGACTTAAGCATTTCTCGACCTGACCGCCCATGACTTAGGCGTATGGAACTGAAACTACGTTCTTGACTTAGGCGTATGGAACTGAAACTAAATATTTTGTACACTGACAAACACGCATAACGTCAGTAACTAACTAAATTACACAAGTCAATATTGTTGCACAAAGAAAACTCACTTTAACTTTTGTTTAAATGTAAAGTTTCAACGCAGTTTAAGAAGACTTTTCTGTTCTTCTTCTCCTCCTTGCTACGTAGTGAAATCCCCTTCCCCTTCTCTTCCTAACCCCCCTCCCCGGCCCTCAACACCTCCCCCTCGTCTTTTGCGCACAGATCAGAAGTTGCTCCGGAGAATTTTAGCCACCACAGACCGACCTGGACATGGATAAGGCATCTTTAAACCATTCAGCCCTGACGCACTACAGCAGGAGATGTCGGCGCCAAGATAATCTGGCACTACCCTTGAATTATCATGGTCGACCCATCTCCTGCAACAGGTGCATTGCCGTTAGATGACGCCTCCAAAATTTGGGATATACGTGCATCGGGCTGAATGAGTTACACACAGCCATGTGCAATGCCAGTGGAAAGAGACACCGGCTCGCATGCCTCCCTTGTACTTGCAGAGGCTCATAAGAATCTATGTCTTGCTTACAGCCACCGCCAGCACATTTACATCCCTAGCTGCAGATCTACTCAGCTAACACCTGTGGCTGCTACTGACTGCCGGTGATTGATTATTTCCGGGTTTAACGTCCACGGCACCGAAGTGATAATGGACAGCCCTGACGGGCGGGTTATGGGGGACAGGGAAATATATTGCCTATGGAGTACGACCAGAACACTGATCAATTCAGGCGCGCTCCAACTGTGCCACTTTGATTTACCAGGACCTTTCAACGGACATGCTAGTGAGCAAATCCGCCTTTTCCCCCTGGATTGCGAGAGTCCCGCTACCGGGGCCGGGACGGGGATTCGAACTCACGACCCAGCGATTCCCTTCGCTCTCCTGCTCCGACGCTTAACCGCCTGAGCTATTTCGGACTCTGTCGACTGCCGGTCATGCTCGCCGATTGTGTTTTTGAACTCCTTGTTCATGCAACGTACGTGAGTGGCCTCAGCAAGGGGCATAGATCCTCATGAGTCCCGGCAACTGCGGGGATTCATGAGGATCTATACCTCTTGCGGCTTGGTCGCGTTCGCTTTTCTCGGCAGTGACAGCGGTTAATGTTTGCATTCAACGAGGTGAGTGTGTGTTTATGGGTCACTACTGATAAGGCCTGCACACGGCAATGCAATGTTACCTTCACTAGGGAAAACACTGAGTTGGTCAGTTTAGTCACTTTTGGAACTGTTGTTTACAACTCCCTCTGCTACGGAGCAAATTCATCTTGACGTTTTGACTGAGTTCTTGAATGATAAGCAAAGTAAAGACGCCTCTACTGTATGGCGTGCCATTAATTTAGTAACCAAAGGTACAAATAAAAGTAATACGCCTTTACCACCCCACTTCACCGCAAACAGTTTTAATGACCATTTTGTCTCTGTGGCGGAATCACTAAATGCCACTGGGAAATAACTCACATGAATATGTTTGTCCAGACAAGCTATTAGACTACTGTAACCAAAAGAATAAAAACAACGAACCTTTCATAATACTGCCTTGTTGGACAAGATGGCGGCCATGCAACACCTCCCGGCCGCCCTTACTTACTTACTTACGCCTGTCACCCCTACCCGGGTATAGGCCGTCGACGAGAGACCTCCAGCAACTCCTGTCCTGTGCTTCTCCTTCGATTCTACTCCAGGTGGTTCCCAGTCTCTTGATGTCTGCTTGGAGGTCTCGACGCCAGGAGTTTCTCGGCCTACCTCTTTTCCTCTTTCTCTGGGTGTTCCATGACAATGCCTGCCTAGTGATACTGGAAGCTGGCTTTCTCAGACTGAGACCGATCCATCCCCATCTTCTTCGCCCAATTTCATTCTCTGCTGTTATCTGCTCTGTTCTCTCCCAGAGACTGACGTTGCTGATCTTCTCTGGCCAGTGGATTTTCAAAATTCTTCTAAGGCAACTGTTTATGAAGGTCTGTACTCTGTTGACTGTGGTTTTTGTCAATCTCCAAGTCTCTGCTCCATATTATAGGAGAACTGCTTTTACATTGGAGTTGAAAATCCGGACTTTGGTGTGTTGTGACAGCTCTCTGGAACTCCACACTTTTTTCAACTGGAGAAAGGCTGTTCTGGCTTTGCCGATTCGTGCTCTGACATCTGCATCAGTGCCGCCTTTTTTGTCTATGATGCTCCCAAGATAGGTGAAGGACTCCACCTCCTCCAACGGGGTGCCAGCAAGCAAGACTGGTTCTTCCCTGGTTGCGTTCAGCCTCATTGTCTTTGTTTTCTGTTTGTGAATGGTGAGGCCCACTTGGGACGAGATGTCAGCAAGCCTCGTGGTCTTCTCCTGCATTTGTTGATGAGTGTGGAACAGTAATGCCAAGTCGTCTGGAAAATCGAGGTCGTCAAACTGTGCCCACAGTGTCCACTGTATTCCACTTCGTCTGTGCTCTGTGGTCATCTTCAAGACCCAGTCTATGGCCAGTAGGAAGAGGAACGGAGACAGCAGACACCCCTGCCTGACACCACCCCTGCCTGACACCAGTTCTGACCTGGAGCTCCCCGGTGAACTGCCCTTCGTGGATCACGCGACATGTCATGCCATCGTAGCTGCTCTTGATCAGGCGGACGAGCTTTGTGGGTACACCGTAGTGTCGTAGGAGTTACCACAGAGTCTCCCGGTCCACGCTGTCAAATGCTTTCTCATAATTCACAAAGTTGACGTACAGCGGAGAGCTCCACTCCAGAGACTGTTCCACGATGATGCGGAGAGTGGCGATCTGGTCTGTACATGATCGGTTCTTCCTGAATCCTGCCTGCTGGTGTCTCAGCTGGGGGTCAACGGAGCTCTTCATTCTCTCTAGGATGATCCTGTTGAAGACCTTTCCTGGTACTGACAGCAATTTGATTCCTCTCTAGTTGGAACACTTGCTGAGGTCGCCTTTCTTGGGAAGCTTGATTAGGTACCCCTCCTTCCAGTCAGCCGGCATCACCTCCTCTTCCCAGATCTTTCAAAACAGTGGGTACAGCATCTCCACTGTTGTCTCTAGGTCTGCTTTCAGAGACTCCGCTGGGATGCCATCTGGCCCTGCTGCTTTGCCGTTCTTCCCGGCCGCCCGCTCCGGCAGAAATGGTCGCCACCCGCAGTATTCGAGCAGTCATTGTGCCTTCGTTTAGTTATGATGTCGGGCCCTGCAATCCTGCATCATGGATGGTGTTTCTGTTTGATGACTTTTGGCAATTTGTTGTGCTGTGGCTGTTCAACAGAATTGGATTCTCACTGAGTAGTTTCCTCCGCCCTCAGTGCAATGCTGGTAGTTTATACACGCCGGCTGATAGTTTGTTAGTCAGTACCATGGGAATCGGATCTCAGAAGAACAGCGCGCATTATGTTGTGGCAAAGAACCAACGTGCTTTTCTCCCCTTTTAATCATCTCAGGCGTGGCTCTTCCCACGCCACACTCAACATCACTGCCTGAGGAGTAGCGTGAGTGCGTGTAGCGAGCGAGTGCCGGCTGGCTTCCGGTCCCCACATTTCAGCCGAGGGACGTGATGACGGACACCTCCCCGGCACAATGACTGTGTTTCTTACAACACTTAACAGCGTGTGCTTGGCGGTGTGTACTGTGCCGCTTTAGAAACAATTTTGGACTGCTTTCACGTTAATGCCGTAGTTTTACTATTATTGCTTCAAAAATGAGTAGGTGTGAAGTCAGTATATCGTTAGTTAGTTATTTGGGTTTAACGCCGAGCAGGCGACGAAGGCCATATCACGGCAAGATGGGTAAAAATCTAAGTTATAATTAAGGTAGTGGTGATTGTTTATGCCGGAGCGACGGTCTAGTAAAGTAGTAGCCAGCGCTGTTTTTATAGCGACGGGCCCCCCAGGTAGCAGCTGTGGAAGTATAATTCGTCTTTTTGTTTTGTTTATGCATTGCGTATTAAGTGTAACTAGTCTCAGCCAAGCAGGAAGTTTAAAAACATTATCATCATCATCATCAGTCCCTTCCCCGATCTGGGCGTTGGGGGGGGGGGGGGGGGGGACTGAACGGCAACAGCAACAGACAGTGCTTTCCACTGAGTTCTATTTTGGGTGGTGGCCAGCAAGTCTGGCATCTTGAGTTAGGTCCATTTTTTTATGTTTGCGACCCAACTCTTTCTCTGACGACCTCGCCGGCGGCTTCCTTCCAGAGTGCCTTGGAGGATAGTCTTGGACAGGGTGTTGTGTCGGGTCACATGGCCAAACCAAGCAAACTTGCACCGTTTCACGGTTGCCAGAAGGGGTTCATGTGGGCCCACCAGGGAAGTGACGATGCTCCGTACATATTCGTTGGTCTTGTTCTCGCGGTACGAGATGCGGAGCAACTTCCTTAGGCACTTGTTCTCAAAGGCCTGGATTTTCTTTTCTGAGTCTGCAAGCAGTGTCCAAGTCTCACAGCCGTAGAGTAGAATAGACACTACGAGGGACTTGTAAAACCTGTACTTGATGGTGAAGCTGATGGAGTTACTTTGCCAGATCCTGTTCAACCTGGCCATTGCGGATGTTGCTGTACCTATCCTGATACGGATCTCTGCTATACAACTACCGTCTTTGGACAAGGTAGCTCCCAAGTACTTGAAGCTATTGACCTCTTCTAGCTTCTGGCCGTTCATGTGGATGTTGCTACTGCTGTCGCTTGTGGTGTTGATCATCACTTTGCTTTTATCCGTACTGATCTCCATGCCATAAGACCCTGCGCTACTGGAAAGTTTGTCTGTCAGGTTTTGAAGCTCACTATTGCTGCCTGCCATGAGGTCAATGTCGTCTGCGAATCAAAGATTGCAGAGGGATCTGCCACCAATAGAGATTGAAGTATGGTGGTCGTGGAGGGTTTTTCCTGCATGATCTTCTCCAGGAATATATTGAAAAGGACAGGAGAGAGCAGGCATCCTTGACGGACACCGATCGTCGTCCTGAAGAACTCGCCTGACTGATTGTTAAGTAGAACCGCGCTGCAGGCGTTCTTGAAAAGCGCTTCTATCATTTGGATCAGTCCCTCCTCTATGCTGAACGATCTCATGACTTGCCAGAGTCCGTCGTGCCAGACGCGATCAAATGCTTTCCTGATATCAATGAAGTTGTGGTAGAGTTCGCGCTGATGCTGCAGATGTTTCTCGATCAGGACGCGGCAGTTGAAAATCTGCTCTACAGTGCTTCTTCCAACTCTGAAGCCAGCCTGTTCTTCTGCCAGCAGTTCCTCGGTGAAAGTTTTGAGGCGGTTGAGAATGATTCTAAGCATTACTTTGCTAGGGTGACTTATCAGACCGATACTATATTATGTGTTTAAGAGATAATGTCATAGGGCTGTCCTTACTGAGTTCGCTTTGTGTTAGGGAGGTTCAGGTCGGGTTGGGGCCGTTGGCGCCGGCCACGAGTCGCCTTGGCGACGGGCTTCACCCGTCCCGAGCCATTGTCCATTAGTTGTTTGTAACTGTTGTGTGAGTTTGGGTCAGTGATTGCGAGTTGCACCTGAGGTGGCGAAACAAATTTTCCTGTACGTGGCAACATGTATTCGGAAGGATAAAGTTTAATGATTGACTGATTGATTGATTGATTGATTGATTGATTGATTGATTGATTGATTGATTGATTGATTGATTGATTGATTGATTGATTGATTGATTGATTGATTGATTGATTGATTGATTGATTGATTGATTGATTGATTGATGGATGGATATAGCGGTTCATGAAGTTGGCAGATTAATTACCTCGACGGAAAATAAAATGTCATCTGGGCCTAATGAGATCAGCTCAAAAATACTCAAAACATCTCTTCCATATATCGTTGAGAGTCTCACATACATCTACGATCTCCGTATAATAAAAACTGTTTTCCGGATGCATTTATAGATTAAAAAAAGTAAGTCCACTACTAAAATCAAAAGATCTGAGTAAATTAGTAATTTTCGACCTATTTCATTACTACCAGTTTTGTTGAAACGTTTTAGAGAGGCATACTCATAAAATTATATCTAAATATTTAGAAAACCGATATCTTCAGTCAGCTTTCAGACCAAAACATTCCTGCCATACCGCGCTAATTAGGATGACAGATACCTGGTTAGCATCTATCAATGAATCCAAACTAACAGGTGTAATCTTGTTAGACTTCCGTAAAGCTTTTGATTGAATAAACCATGATACACTGATAAAGAAAATCTCATTATACACCAACACTTGTCCCGACTCGATTACGGCAATGCACTCCTGTGTGGCTGTCCTCAGTACCTTCTGGATCGGCTCCAGAGGGTGCAGAACTCAGCAGCACGGCTTGTTGTCAAGGCAAAGAAGTCAGACCACATCACACCCATCTTGCGTTCACTCCATTGGTTGCCTATCACATCCAGGGTACAATACAAAGTTCTGTCCATCTGTCATGCCTGTCTGTCTACTTCTACTGGCCCTGTCTATCTTTCTGAGCTTCTTCATGTGTACACACCTTCAAGACAGCTCGTTCCTCAGCAGACACTAAACTATTACGTTTTCCGACTGTGAGAACTAAGTCTTTTGACGAGAGGTCTTCCTCAAACCAAGGACCATTTCTCTGGAATAAACTCCCACAGTCCCTCAGATATGTTGAACCAGCGAATAGTTTCCGGCAATCTTTAAAGACACATCTATTCCTTTAAACGTGCATTCACCGTTATAATTATTTTATTTTTGTTTTTGGTGCTGCTGTCAGAGCTGCCTAGTGTATCTGTTATTAGTTTTATGGTACACGTATATCTTTGGTGTGTGTGAGCATTTCTTGTTGGTGTGTTTATTCTGCTAAGTTTATTTTCCCTGTATATCTTGTTGCGTGAGTGTGTATGTTAGGGCATATATATGTGCTGTAGGATGCAAGGTCTGTGTATGTTAGTATGTCATTTGTACGGCGCCTAGAGCTTTTCTATCAAAAGTATAGGCGCCTTAAAAATATACATTATTATTATTATTATTAACACCGCTGCCACGTTCTTCAAATCCTAATTGGATGACAGACGTCAAAAAACTTTTTTAATGGTACATATTCTAATCACCGCTTAGTCAAGCATGGCGTGCCCCAGGGTTCTATTTTAGGCCCTCCTCTATTTTGTTTGTTCATTAACGACCTTCCGCTCACAATTAGCGATCATAATGTTCCATGCGATATGTTCGCGGATGATGCTGCAATACACACGCCCGACGAGGTTTTATGTATTATTGATACACGCCTACAAAACGCACTACAAGACATTGACAGCTGGTGTAGTAACAATTCCATGATCCTAAACCCAGCGAAGTTTGAAGGTATGGTATTAAGTACCGTCAAAAGCACCAGCTCGGGTCTCTCTCCCTCAGCTTGTCTCTTCAAGGAAAACCCATAAGCCAAGTAACTGAACATCGTCTTCTCAGTGTTACTGTAGATAACCAGTTTAAATGGCAGTGTCATATTACTAATATATGCAACATAATGTCAAAGAAACTTGCATTTTAGCCAAATTAAAATATATCACTGATGTAGAAATACGTAAACTGTTCTTTAACGCCCACATCAGGTCACATATCGACTATGCTTCTACAGTGTGGGATGGAGTAAGCGAGGTCCAGTTAAAGAGACTGAACTCTCTTCACCATAGAGCCGCAAAACTTATTCTTCCAGACCCTAACTCAACTACCGATAATAAATTAAAATCCTTGGAGATTCCACCCACCCTCCCTCCCCTTGAAAAATCATTTAATGTACAATAAGGGAATAATTATGTTCAAACCATTGAATAGAAAAATATCTGACTATGTTAAAAAAAATAAAATAAATAAAAACCACTATTTTCCTTTTCACCAACAACGTACTCAAGATCAAGGCAATCTATTATTTACCACGACCTAGAATCGATCTCTACAAGAGAAGTTTAGCGTTCCCACGCCATGGCCTTTGGTACACTTTGCCTAGGAAGGTTACAACATCAACAACCCTTTCGTATTTTAGAGCCAGTATCTTCAATTACCTCACGTCATTATCGTAATACTTTCACTGCAACCCTATATTATGCAGTGTGTGCGTTCACGCGCGTGTTTGTGTGTGTGTATGTGTGTGTGCACGTGTGTACGTGTGTATGTGTGTGTGTGTGTGTGTGTGTGTGTGTGTGTGTGTGTGTGTGTGTGCGTGTGTGTGCACGTTTTTATTTTTATTTTTTAATTTTATTTTCAATATTATATTTTCACACTTTGTGCATTATTTGTAGATTTGAATAGCAACGGCAAGTTCGAAAAATGGCTGTGCCAGCCAAAACTTTCACCGTTGTAAAATAAAGAATCCTTGGCATTGTCATTGTCATTCTCTCTCTCTCTCTCTCTCTCTCTCTCTCTCTCTCTCTCTCTCTCTCTCTCTCTCTCTCTCTCTCTCTCTCTCTCTCTCTCTCTCTCTCTCTCTCTAATTCTGCATGTGCATTGACATTCTGTGTGTAATTCTTCTGTGTAGACAGTGTTGTCCTCGCGCTGGGACCATATGGCGTTGAGGCGCGTCCCCTGGGTGGTGGATAGGGGTCCCTCGTGAGAGGGGTGCACCGAATGAAATAAGGTGCCGTGAACCAACATGGTCTATGGGAAGGTGACCCCGACAGATAACCCCTGGTCCTCCTAGTAAGGGGGTTGGGCTTCCCCACCCTGCAAAAAAGGAAATAGCTAAAAAAAAAAAAACGCCGACGAAAAGACTAACAGTAATTCCTTTCCTGGAGGAGGAAGGTTCTTCTACCAGAAGACGTATGACGTCCTGTGGTGAAAGCCGGAAGTCTTCGGAAGCCACAGGACCGAGCCGCCTCTCTCTATCCAGGGACACAACCATGGGCACATGGAACGTCAAGACCATGTACCAGAGCGGCAAGGCCGCCCAGATAGCAGCGGAAATGCAAAAGTACAACCTTTCCCTGCTAGGTATCAGTGAAGCCAGATGGACGCAGTCTGGCCAGAAAAGGCTGTTAAGTGGGGAGATGATTCTGTATTCAGGTCATGAAGAGGAGAATGCCCCCCATACAGAAGGAGTAGCATTCATGCTGTCACCAGTGGCACAGAGAGCGCTGATGGGCTGGGAACCTCTTGGGCCAAGAATTATCACAGCAGCCTTTAGAACCAAGAAAAAGCTCAAGCTGAACCTCATCCAGTGTTATTCGCCCACTAATGACAGTGACGAGGAAGAGAAACAAGAGTTCTACGACCGACTCCAGAGTGCCGTGGACAAATGTGCGGAGCGAGACATCACCATCGTCATGGGCGATTTTAATGCCAAAATAGGGGAGGACAACACCGGATACGAAGAGGTGATGGGGAGACAGGGACTAGGCTCGGAGATGAGCGAGAACGGGGAGAGGTTTGTAGACTTTTGTGCTCTAAACCGACTTGTCATTGGAGGCAGCATCTTCCCACACAGAAGAATACACAAAGCAACTTGGGTCTCACCTGACCATACAACAGAGAACCAAATAGACCATATCTGCATTAGCAAGAAATTTAGAAGATCCCTTCAAGATGTTCGAGTGAGGAGGGGAGCAGATGTCGCCTCAGACCACCATCTGCTTACCTTAAGAATGAAGCTCAAGCTAAAGAAAAGCCGCACAAAGACAACAAGAAGACAGCGCTATAATGTTGGCCTCCTGAGAGAAACTGGAGTTAGAGAAGAGTTCAAACTGGTGCTGTCCAACCGGTTTCAAGCGCTACAGGAGCAAGTAAATGAAGAGGAGGCGGTCACCACAGAGCAGCAGTGGAAGGCAGTTAGAGAGACGCTGAACTCAACCTGCAAAGACACTGTAGGGTTCAGGAAACACCATCACAAGGACTGGCTGTCGGCACATACCTTGAAGAAGATAGAAGTGATGAAGCAGAAGAAAGCAGTTGTCAACAAGAGTCGCACGAGAGCAGCCAAAGTAAGGGCACAGGAGGAATACTCGGAAGCCAACCGCGAGGTGAAGAGGAGTATCAGGGCAGACAAGAGGGCCTACACAGACAGCCTGGCAGCAGAGGCAGAAAAGGCAGCAGGCAGCGGCAACATGAAACAGCTCTACGTCATTACCAGAAGATTGTCGGGCAAGTATGGCCATACAGAAAGACCAGTAAAAGACAAAGAAGGCAAGCCTATTGCAGACAGAGCAGACCAACTCGGCAGATGGGCCGAGTATTTTGAAGAGTTACTGAACAGACATAGCTCACCCGACCCCCCAGACATCCAGCCGGCAGAGACCGACCTACCCATCAGCTGTGACAGACCCAGCCGGGAAGAGATCAGAAGAACAGTGGCATTTTTGAAGAACGGCAAAGCAGCAGGGCCAGATGGCATCCCAGCGGAGTCTCTGAAAGCAGACCTAGAGACAACAGTGGAGATGCTGTACCCACTGTTTGGAAAGATCTGGGAAGAGGAGGTGATGCCGGCTGACTGGAAGGAGGGGTACCTAATCAAGCTTCCCAAGAAAGGCGACCTCAGCAAGTGTTCCAACTACAGAGGAATCACCTTGCTGTTAGTATCAGGAAAGGTCATCAACAGGATCATCCTGGAGAGAATGAAGAGCTCCGTTGACCCCCAGCTGAGAGACCAGCAAGCAGGATTCAGGAAGAACCGATCATGTACAGACCAGATCGCCACTCTCCGCATCATCGTGGAACAGTCTCTGGAGAGGAGCTCCCCGCTGTACGTCAACTTTGTGGATTATGAGAAAGCATTTGACAGTGTGGACCGAGAGACTCTGTGGAAACTCCTACGACACTACGGTGTACCCACAAAGCTCGTCTGCCTGATCAAGAGCAGCAACGATGGCATGACATGTCGCGTGATCCACGAAGGGCAGTTCACCAGGAAGCTCCAGGTCAGAACTTGTATCAGGCAGGGGTGTCTGCTGTCTCCGTTCCTCTTCCTACTGGCCATAGACTGGGTCATGAAGATGACCACAGAGCACAGACGAAGTGGAATACAGTGGACACTGTGGACACAGCTTGACGACCTCGATTTTCCAGACGACTTGGCATTACTGTCCCACACTCATCAACAAATGCAGGACAAGACCACGAGGCTTGCTGACATCTCGTCCCAAGTGGGCCTCACCATTCACAAACAGAAAACAAAGACAATGAGGCTGAACGCAGGGAAGAACCAGTCTTGCTTGCTGGCACCCCGTTGGAGGAGGTGTAGTCCTTCACCTATCTCGGGAGCATCATAGACAAAAAAAAGGCGGCACTGATGCAGATGTCAGAGCACGAATCGGTAAAGCCAGAGCAGCCTTTCTCCAGTTGAAAAAAGTGTGGAGTTCCAGAGAGCTGTCACAACACACCAAAGTCCGGATTTTCAACACCAATGTAAAAGCAGTTCTCCTATATGGAGCAGAGACTTGGAGATTGACAAAAACCACAGTCAACAGAGTACAGACCTTCATGAACAGTTGCCTTAGAAGAATTTTGAAAATCCACTGGCCAGAGAAGATCAGCAACGTCAGACTCTGGGAGAGAACAGAGCAGGTACCAGCAGAGAATGAAATTGGGCGAAGAAGATGGGGATGGATCGCTCACAGTCTGAGAAAGCCAGCTTCCAGTATCACTAGGCAGGCATTGTCATGGAACCCCCAGAGAAAGAGGAAAAGAGGTAGGCCGAGAAACTCCTGGCGTCGAGACCTCCAAGCAGACATCAAGAGACTGGGAACCACCTGGAGTAGAATCGAAGGAGAAGCACAGGACAGGAGTTGCTGGAGGTCTCTCGTCGACGGCCTATACCCGGGTAGGGGTGACAGGCGTAAGTAAGTAAGTAAGACAGTCTTGTAGCTGTTAGCAACGGCAGGTTTAAAACAAAGGCTGTGCCTGTGACGATATCAATGAACGACCTTAGGGGAATATAGAGTCGTCGATTCATTGGTTTTTTTTTCTCACACATACACACACACACACACACACACATACATACACACACACACACACACACACACACACACACACACACACACACACACACACACACACACACACACACACACACAATCTCTCATCGAAGTAAAAGAAAAAAATTAACTCACTGGAGACGTGCCGACTCCGGATACGCGGCATAAGCCGGGTGGACACGTGAAGCAGGCATAAGCAGAAAGAACCTTTCATAATACTGCCTTGTTGGACAAGATGGCGGCCATGCAACACCTCCCGGCCGCCCTTACTTACTTACTTACGCCTGTCACCCCTACCCGGGTATAGGCCGTCGACGAGAGACCTCCAGCGACTCCTGTCCTGTGCTTCTCCTTCGATTTTACACCAGGTGGTTCCCAGTCTCTTGATGTCTGCTTGGAGGTCTCGACGCCAGGTGTTTCTCGGCCTGCCTCTTTTCCTCTTTCCCTGGAGGATGCAGAATTGTGTCTTTGGAAACGCTGAGTAATCCCAAGGAACACTGACATGAACAGCGCCAGCAAGTGGCAA
Organism: Semisulcospira habei; assembly: GCA_036245525.1. Lineage (NCBI taxonomy): Eukaryota > Metazoa > Mollusca > Gastropoda > Semisulcospiridae > Semisulcospira > Semisulcospira habei. Next base: position 171,661,308 of record BTPG01000004.1, read on the forward strand.
ATATCCGCATGAACTCCGGCATCTGCGGGGGCTCACGAGGTTCTTTGCCTTTTGCAGAAAGCACTGTGTATCCATTGGTCACGGGGCGGCTGGAGCTCTTTCACGTTACATTTACACAGTTCTAGTCGTACAATGCACGTACAGTGTCAGTGACGAGGTTAATTTATTCTCTGCCACTGGAGACATAGTTCGTTTCAGAAATGTTTCTTCCTTTACAGACCAAAATGCAGAGGGATACACATTTTGTTCTAAGCAAGAGGCGCAGGTCCTCGTGAGCCCTGCAACAGAGGGGACTTATGAGGATCTGTGTGTCTTGCATTTGATCCGTGTTCAATTTTTCTCGGCAGAGAAGGGGTTCGGGGTGTCGATAATGCAGTGGCGTAGAAATCGGGGGTAACAGGGGTTGTCCCCACCCCTTCACCACCCTCATGAGAAAAGCGGGAATACGAGATTATTTTCTCAAGTAATTATGAAAATATGTTGTGTGTCAAAAGCCCTACACCTCGCACAGCACACCCCCACCCGCGACCTTCGTCGTTGATTGTTGACCCAATGGAGATGGTATTGCGTTTGATTGGTCACCAGTGGCGATAGTGTTGTGTTGGATTGTTCAGCCAGTAGGGTTGGTATTGTGTTTGATTGTTCAGCCAGTGGAGATGGTATTGTGTTGGATTGTTCAGCCAGTATGGATGGTATTGTGCTTGATTGTTCAGCCAGTAGTGGTGGTATTATGTTTGATATTTCAGCCAGTAATAGTTGTATTGTGTTTGATTGTTCAGACAGTATGGATGGCATTGTGTTTTATTGTTCACCCAGTGGTGATGGTATTGTGTTTTATTGTTCAGGCAGCAGTGGTGGTAATGTGTTTGCTGTTTGCTTGTTCAGCCAGTAGTGGCTGTATTGTGTTTGATTGTTCAGCCAGTAGTGGCTGTATTGTGTTTGATTGTTCAGGCAGTAGTGGTGGTATTATGTGTGATTGGACAGACAGAATTAATGGTATTATGTTTGATTGTTCAGGCAGTAGTGGAGGTATTATGGTTGAGTGTTCAGGCAAGAGTAGAGGTATTATGGTTGATTGTTCAGGCAGAAGTATTAATATTATATGTGTAATTGTTTCGGCCGGTATTGGTGGTATTATGTTTATTTGATTGTTCAGGCAGTAGGGGTGGTATTGTGTTTGATTGTTCTGCCAGTGGAGATTGTATTGTGTTTGATTGTTTAGCCAGCAGTGGTGGTAGTGTGCTTGATTGCTCAGGCAGTAGTGGAGGTATTATGTTTGGTTGTTCAGGCAGAAGTAGTAATATTATATGTTTGATTAAGATAAACAGCAGATAGTCGTGGAAAACCCTTTAAAATAGAAACAAGGAACGACGTTTCGGATCAAAGATCCTTCTTCCGGGTGACATGGGAACAAACGTCATGGTTGTTTCAATGTCACCCGGAAGAAGGATCCTTGATCCGAAAGGTCGTGTTCCTTGCATCTAATTTAAAGGGCTCTCAACCTCTCCCCTCATTTTTTCCCTCACACGAAACCCCAGCGGCAACAGTTCCACTACATAATCAATACTAGCAAAAGTATAACCGTGTAGCAAAACTGTTGCCGCTAGGGTCCCACATGAAAGAAAAACAGAAGACAGTGTTGGGAAACCCTTTAAAATAGAAACAAGGAACGACGTTAGGGATCAAAGATCCTTCTTCAGGTGACATGGAAACAAACGTAGAACAGAAAAGAACACGATAGAAAGAAAAGACGTTATCCTGTATAGAAAGAATTTAGAATGACGTAAAAAAAAAAACAACAACAAAAAACAACAAACAGAATGACGCAAACACACAAGCACAAAACACGTAGTAAAATAGAAACAAGGAACGACGTTTCGGATCAAAGATCCTTCTTCCGGGTGACATGGAAACAAACGTCATGTTTGTTTCCATGTCACCTGAAGAAGGATCTTTGATCCGAAACGTCGTTCCTTGTTTTTATTTTATAGGGTTTTCCACCACTATCTTCTGTTTTTCTTTCACATGAAACCCTAGCGGCAACAGTTTTACTACATATATGTTTGATTGTTCGGCCGGTATTGGTGGTATTATGTTTGTTTGATCGTTCAGGCAGTAGTGTTGGTATTATGTTTGATTGTTCAGGCGGTAGTGGTGGTATTGTGTTTCATTGTTTAGCCAGTAGAGATGGTATTGTTGGTTGGTTGGTTGGTTGGTTTACAGTGCTTAACGTCCCTACAGCAACAAGACTTTCTCAGGACGTGCCTGCACTGCTTGTGAAAAAAAGGCCTAAACAGAATATTGAATTATGTCGCCAGCTGGTCTAATACGTTAAATAAACCTAAGACCATTTAGCAACACACATCCAATATCAAGAGCTACAGAAAGCGCAGA
>BTPG01000004.1:171671201-171755083 GCA_036245525.1 Semisulcospira habei
CATAGGAGTGCCAGGTACGTTGCTTTTCTGGTCCTTTCCTTCTTTTTTGATATGTCTGTTGTTTAGCGCTGCTCAAGGTAAATCAACATTGCGTAACTTACACTACGCAAGAATCCACACGGACCCAAAGCCATATTATCCCATTGAGCCCCTACCCCCCACCGGGTCTGCCCTAGGGGACCTTGGTGGGGTTGTCTACTTTTTAGTTCCTAGGGTCACCTTGTCTAACCCCTGCAAGGTGGGTTCTACTCTTTTGGGGGTTTGTATTTCTGTCTTTCTGGTCCATTCATCTGTATTTTTCTTTTGAAATTCTCCCTCCTGTCTGCGCTTCTTGCAGTTCTTTTCTTCATTTAGCGCAGGCACGTCCTGAGAAGGCCTTTGTCGCTTGCGGGACGTAAAGCAATCTATACTCATACCCATTGAGCCCCTACACACTACAGTAGGAGAATCGACCATGATAATTTAAGGGTAGTTCTAGATTAGCTTGGCGCCTTTGGGGGTCCATTAACTCATTTCATCCCACCATACGAACACTGTACGTACAGTTTTGTTTCTGAAATTATTGCTTCATTAACTCATTCAGCCCGACGCACGTATTTCCCAAATTCTGAAGGCGTCATCTAACGAATATGCACCTGTTGCAGGAGATGGATCGACCATGATAATTCAAGGACAGTGCCAGATTAGCTTGGCGCCGACAGGCACTACCCTTAAATAATCATGATCGATACATCTCCTGTTGTAGTGCGTCAGGGCTGAATGGGTTAAACGACCAAAAAGCCACCTCCATCCGGGAATCAGACATACAAACTGGTATCACCTTCATAAGCCCACACAGCCGTCACAGGAACTATGGCCACTTGCAAATAAATCATGTTTACTATTTTCTTGGAAGTGAAGGGGTTAATGAGTTAAAACGAGAAACAAATCCACACTAGTTCGATTAGAGCCTGGGTACAATTACACCTTGGCGGATTGAAGCTTGACAACTGTGCACAGAACCCGTATCTTGTAGTCAAGTGTTCACAAAACCCACGTCTGGTCAACTGTGCAAAGAGCCCGCGACTGGTCAACTGTTAACAAAACCCGCGTCCAGTCACCTGCTCACAGAACCTGCATCTGGTCCACTGTTTACAGAACCCGCGTGCAGGTCAACATAGATTTTCGCTGTGTTGAAGGTTTTCGACTTTTTTTCTCCATTTCTCACTTCTCAGGTATCCCGTGTTATAAAAAGGTTCTGCACGCAAAACGTCTTGCTGCGGCCGGGCAAAAAGGTGTATTTTTCCCGGTTTGTGAACAAGGAAAGCCATTCCTCTACAAACCAGCACAGTGCAGACTGCCAGGAAAGGACCCCTTGTAAGTCTGCTTGCTTGTCTGTCCGTCCCTCCACGTATAGAAACTGTAATTCAAGCGAGCTACTCCAGTCAGTAAAAGGTTAACAGACTGCACTATCTCCTTTATAATGTTCTTACAAATCTTGCAATAATGGTGGACAAATACAGGGATAACTTAAATCATGAAATTTGAAGGTCCTAAAATGAAAGACGCTTCTGCTTTTCCCCTCATCTGTACGCAAGAGAGTTTCTTCCGTTATAAGCTTAACTAATTCAGCTCCGACACACCACAGAAAGACATGGATTGAGCATGACAGTTCAAGGGTGGTGCCAGAATAGCTTGGCGCCCATAGGCGCCAAGCTATTCTGGCACCACCCTTGAACTATCATGCTCGATCTGTCTCTAGAATTGTATTACAGTCTTTCAGAGGGCAAGCTCAAATTTGGGAGATTTCGGTCCTGGACCAGAATGTGTTAAAAGGCAAGAGAAAACCTCTGGTACGTGTGTCTACTCACCTGGAATGTGCAAAGAAGGGCAGAACGTTCTGAGCTGCGGCAAGACAACAGAATTCCCCACACCGGTCTGCCATGGGCACGTGGGTGGCCCTTCACTGACAGCTAATTGTAATAATAATAATAATGAATGGTTCTTGTATAGCGCAAAATCTTTTTGTGGCAAAAACTCATTGCGCTAACACACGCAGTCAAACATGACATAGACGAATACAATAACATTACAAATAAATACAACAGGACCACGGATCTACGACAGAGGAAAAGCAAGCTGGAAGAAGTGAGTTTTCAACTGAGCCTTAAACTGAGGGAGAGTAGAGAGATTTCGAAGACTGACATGCAGCGAGTTCCAAACTGAAGGTGCAATGAAGCTGAATGAGCGTTCACCAACAGTTTTCAAGTTACGCTTCGGAGCCTTCAAACGTTTCTCACTGGAGGACCGCAGAGAACGTGAAGGCTGGTATGTGCAGAGTGAAGCAGAAAGGTAAGCCGGTAGAGTCCCGTCAAAGTGACGGTATGCCAGAGTTGCCATCTTGTACTGGCATCGAAACTTTACCGGCAGCCAGTGGCGTTCTTTAAGCATGGGTGTCACGTGGTCGCGTTTACGCTTCTTTAGAACAAGCCGTGCAGCGCTGTTCTGAACCCTTTGCAACCGACATACCTGTTCCATGGGCAGACCTGAATAGATGGAATTACAATAGTCAAGGCGGGAAGTTACCAGCGCAGTGACTAGTCTAGCCGAAGCGCGTTCAGAGAGATAAGGCCGGATAGATGCAATGCGTCTGAGCTCCAGGAATGAGGCTCGACAAACACTGCTGATTTGATCGTGCATGGCCAGTGTCTGATCTATCTTGACACCAAGATATCTAACTGATGTTTTGAAGGGAATGGTGCTGCCAGCAATGTTGACAGAAGCACTGTTTACAAGTCGGAGCCGGGAGGTAGCACCAACAGGAATTACTTCAGTTTTGTCAGCATTCAACATCAGCTTGTTACTATTCATCCACGTTAAAACGTCGTCTATGCAAGTTTCAATGCCTGACAGAACTGAAGAAAACTCATCAGGAGGTGCGCCCTTTGACAGCTCCGTGTCATCAGCGTATTTGTGGAAGTCACACTCATGAGCAGAAATAACGTCTGACAGAGGCTGGGAGTATAATGTAAATAAGACGGGTCCCAGGACGGAACCCTGAGGAACTCCGTACACAAGGGGGCTTGGAGCTGATACAATACCATCAAGAATAACACACTGACACCGGTCACTGACATATGATTTAAACCAGTTGTGTTTCTGAAATCATCGTGTGAACTCAGCCTCAAAGATCCCAAGCCGTCAAAGGAAGATTGACACAGTAGTTTCAGCAAGAGCCATAGAACCTCATTAGCCCACGCAACTACATCGTCTATATTTCGCAGAAACCGCGTATGTTCAACAAAGAGACATAGAGGCCCGGCAACTGCAGGACCTCGTTGAGATTTTTTATCTCTTTGTGCGTGCACTGTAAGATCTAATGGAGATCTTTTTTCTTTTCTTTTTGCGTATGGAGGCGCTGTGTAACCTATTGTAAGCAGGATATATGTATTGTGTTTTGCAGGCGATGCTACTGCGTGACAGCCAACAACGGTGAATTCCTCGGAGACTTTCACCCTCATGATGACTCTAAATGCGGTAACTAGCGAGTCATTGTTTTTGGCGTACAAATATATTTTCCACAGAGGATTGGTGTGTGGGTGGGAGGGAGCCCTGGGGGTGAGGAGGGGCCTGGGTGGGGGGTGGGGGTGGGCATCGTGCCTCTCATATTAAATATTACTTTGGCACCTTTAAAAAGTCAGGAGTCCGTCGGGGGGAGAGAGAGAGAGAGAGAGAGAGAGAGAGAGAGAGAGAGAGAGAGAGAGAGAGAGAGAGATGAGAGAGAGAGAGAGAGAGAGAGAGAGAGAGAGAGAGAGAGAGAGAGAGATCATGATGATGATGATGAAACGTTTTATTGACAGGATAAAGTTTTAGGCGAACGCCATCTTACAAACGTTAGAAAAGAAACATTAACAGCAAAGAGTAAGAGAAACACAAAAACACAATAAATCGAAACATGAAAATATAAACTATTTTTAAAAAAGCCAACAACAATACAACAACAATACAAAAGCAATGCAAATAATGCGCACACATATCAATAACAGTGAATTATATATATATATATATATATATATATATATATATATATATATATATATATATATATATATATATATATATATATATATATATATATATATACATATATACACACATATATATATATATATATATATATATATATATATATATATATATAGTATATATATATATATATGTATATATATATTGGTTGTTTCCCCATGTAGATAGGATGTGTGTGTGTGTGCATGCGTGTGTGTGTGTGTGTGTGTGTGTGTGTGTGTGTGTGTGCGTGCGTGCGTGTGTGTGTGTGTGTGTGTGTGTGTGTGTGTGTGTGTGTGTGTGTGTGTGTGTGTGTGTGTGTGTTTCGTGTTAGGAATGCGCCTACATGGTGCGAGCAGATGTTTATTTAAAGAGTGAGTGCGTTCTAATTTTTCACCTTTTTAATATTTTTTATGTGCTGTAAAGCGCTCCGAGCTTGCTGTTCGTGGGGAAGGGCGCTATATAAAAACTATATATATACAATAAGTAGTCCGTTCAGGTAGTAAGTTACTGTAATAAGATGTTATATAAACGAGTTTTGAAGGTTCTAGAGTTAGAAATGGATTTAATTTGGAGTGGTAGTTCGTTCCAGGCTTTGGCACCGGAGAACGAAAGGCTGGTTTTATATATATCGAGCCTGGCCCATGGTAGCTGTAACAAACTGTTCCTCGTGTTTTGTCTTTGACTATCCAAAAATAACATACGAATGTAAGATGGGGTTTTATGGTGAAGAATTTTATGCATGAGTATGCATCGATTAAATGTGAACTGTTTGTTTAGGTTTAGCAGTCGGACGGTTCTAAACTTTTCGTCGGTGGGAGAGGGACCAGACACAGTTAACTTTACCCCTCGACGATACAATGAGTATGTACCGCACTGCATCCATCCCAGATACTGGAGCAGTAATCACAGTGTGTCTTAATATGGGCATGGAAAAAGAGTCTTCTAGTGTCAGTGTTAATTATTTGACTTAGTTTTGATAGCAGGAATAGATTTTTAGATATTGTTTTGCATGTGTTTTCGATATGTGGTTCCCAGCTGAGCTGGTTATCTACTGTGACTCCAAGCAAACGATGTTTTTTAACTTGATCAAGGGGCTCAGAGTTCAGGTGTAATGTTAAAGGCAGGAGACCACGTTGATGTTTTTGGCGTGAAGTAATCAAAATACTCTTTGTCTTTTGGACACTTATTATCATATGATTATGTTGGCACCAGCTTGAAACCTCATCAAGTCTTTGCTGGAGAACTTCGTTTATTTTTGGCAATTCGCTGTATGATGTATGTATGGTAGTGTCATCAGCAAATAAGTCACATGTTGCATCGGTATGTGAGATAGAGAATGGTAAATCATTGATAAATATGTTGAATAACAATGGGCCTAAAATTGACCCCAGAGGAACACTACACGTTACTAAACCTTCACTCGAGTAAATACCATTAAGCAAAACTTTATGTCTTCGGTCACTTTGATAGGATGATATCAGATGTACGGTATTGGAATCGATGTGATACATCGGTAGTTTTTTTTTAATAAGATAGAGTGGTTGACTAAATCAAAGGCTTTTTAAGGTCAAGAAAAACTGCACTTGATAACTGAGAATTATTAATGGCTGTAAGCCATTTATCAATATGTATAAGGGCAGTTTGGCAAGAGTGTTGCGGGCGAAACCCAGACTGCATTTTACTGAGTAGACAGTTCTGTTCTAGAAAATTTTGCAGATGTGTATGGATATGTTTTTCAATAGGTTTTGAGATGGCTGGTAGAATGGAGATAGGTCTATAATCATTCAATGAGTTTAAATTTTTGCTTTTGGGAAGGGGAATGACCTTAGCTGTTTTTAACTCATCAGGGAAAATATTTCGTTGAATAGAAAGATTGTAAATGAACGTTAGAGACTCAACTATGTAGGGCAGAGCTATTTTAAGAATTTCGCAACTGATGCCATCTGAATCACTTGACCTCTTTTTCATATTAGATATATATTTACCCACGTCAAAAACAGTCATTGTGGGAGTGAAAAAACACAACCAGCAGTACTGTTACTGTGAAATCGTAGTTGCTCAGAACACTGGTATTTCGCAGGATCATTTGTATTAGTGCGTGCTAAAGTCTCAGCTATGCTAAGAAAGTGGGTATTGAAGGGTGTCTGCAGTGAGCTCAGGTGCAATGTTTATGTCTCTGTGATAGTGCCCTTTAGTAAAGGTGTTGATAACTTGCCAAACAGAGAGATTCAATGATTCAATGATTCAATGAAGCTTTATTTATCAACGGTTGAGGCATTGACATCGTCACAGACATAGCCATTTTTCAAACCTGCCGTTGCTACAAAACTACGAGACAAAATACAAAAAAAAAAACTAAGTATATAGTGAAATGTAAATGAAACTGACAAAAACATTGCTAGTTTAGGGAAAGAAAGTCCCATGACAATCTCACACACCTAAACTGACACACACACACACACACACACACACACACACACACACACACACACACACACACACACACACACACACACACACACCATCACACACGCACACACAGAGTTTGTAATTGGGATTGATTGATTGTACATTGCTTAACGTCCCGCCAGCAACAAGGCTTTCTCAGGACGTGCCTGCACTGCTTGTGAAAAAAAAAACACAGAACATTGAATGTATGTCGCCAGCCGGTCAAATACATTAAATAAACCTAACACATGGGGCCTAAATAAAGCTAAGACCATTTAGCAACACACATCCAATATCAAGAGCTACAGGCAGTGCAGACAGTAGGGAGAGTTTTAAAAAGGCAAATACAGGTGAATGGACAAAGGGTAGACAGAAACACATGCCCCAGAATAGAGAGAAAAACCCACCCTGTGGGGCTGACCAGGGTGACCCTGGGAACTAAAAAATACCTAACCCCACCCAAGTCCCCCAGGGCAGACCCGGGTGGGGTTTGTAATTGGGAGCATACATAATCAGGGTTACAGGGCAGTATATATTTCACAACGTAATGATTACGACTGCTTCGAGAAGTACTTGAAGAGACTGATTTTGAAACGGGCTAGAGAGGAAGCGGATTTTACATAATCAGGAAGCGTGTTCCAAGTCTGCGTTCCCGCGAATGACAAACTAGATTTGTATATATCAATTCTTGTTTTGGGGACTAAGAAAAGTTGCCTAATATTACCAAGCCTAGATTCCGACTTAGAGAAAAGAGTTGTGATATATTCTGGTATTTTCTGTTTCCACACTTTGAACATAAAAATAGCCTTATTGTATTTGAAATGGTCTTGCAGCGGCAGAAATCCTATTTTGGCGAGTTTTTCTTCTGTTGTGAGTCGTGGGTCAGGAAGGATTAACTTTGCTGCCCTTCTGTGTAACGAGTTGAGTCTCTTCAAGTGGACTTCACTGCATCCATCCCACACCGTTGACGCGTAATCAATATGAGAACGTATGTGAGCATTATAGAATAGTTTGCACGTGTCCGAGTCGGTGTAATATTTCAGTTTGGACAACATGAAAAGATTTTTGGCTACCGATCTGCATAGAGTGTCCGTATGAGCCTTCCACTTAAGCTGACTGTCAATTGTAACCCCTAGTAGGCGGTGTTCATTAACGTGTTCTATTTGCCTGCCCTTTAATAAAAGGTTAAGTAACAGGGGTGCTAACTGGTGTTTTTGACGAGTGGCGATTATCATAGATTTGGTTTTAACTGGATGAACAATCATAGAATTCCTGTGACACCATTCAGACACTTCATCAAGACTATGCTGCAAGTTGGAAGAAATTACTTGTATATCTTTGTTAGTCATATGAATGGAAGTGTCATCAGCAAAAAGATCACATTGTACGTTCTTGCAAGTTATATGAAGTGGCAGGTCATTGATGAATAGACAAAATAATAAGGGACCAAGCACGGATCCTTGGGGAACTCCATACTTTATATCTTTTAGAGAAGAGTAAGATCCATTCACTAGAACTTTTTGTTTACGATCAGTTAGGTATGATCTAAAAAATGCAACTACTTCTGTACTATTCAAGTATTTCTGAATCTTTGTCATTAGAGTGGTGTGATCGATTAAGTCAAAGGCCTTTTTAATGTCTAAGTAAACGACACCTGTTATCTGGGATTTGTTCATACCGTGGAGCCATGCGTCAACGAGGCGCGTGAGTGCAGTGTGGCACGAGTGTTGTGGGCGAAATCCGGATTGAAAGGGGTGCAGGTGTTTGTGGACATGCCTTTCAAGCGGCTTTGATAGAACTGATAATAAGGAAATCGGTCGATAGTTGTTAGGGTCAGAACGATCTTTAGTTTTTGGAAGTGGAATGACTTTAGCGTATTTTAGTTTGTTAGGGAAAGTATGTTGCTTGATACAAAGGTTGTAAATGTACGTAATAGACTCTACTATGTACGGCAGGGATAACTTAAGTATTTGCGGGCTGATGTCATCAGGTCCCGAAGACTTTTTATTTGGTAGTTTACTAATGAGCAAACCCACCTCATGAACTGATAGCAAGGGAATGCTGAAGGGGTCTGTGTCCTCTGTTCTGTGTTTACAGAATTCAGAAAGCAAATTAGAACATTCATACTTACTGCTATTAATTGAGGCATTTAGAGTTTCAGCGACTGAAAGAAAATGATTATTAAAAGTTTCTGCAGTAAGACTGCTGGGAATAGTTGTTGAAGTGCCAGGGGAGCCTTTAGTTAGAGTGTTTAATAGGCGCCAGATAGTGGAAGTATCCTTACTGTCTTTCACTGTGTCACGGATTAACTTTTTCCTTGCCTCTTGAGAGCGAGAGAGAGAGAGAGAGAGAGAGAGAGAGAGAGAGAGAGAGAGAGAGAGAGAGAGAGAGAGAGAGAGAGAGAGAGAGAGAGAGAGAGAGAGAGAGAGAGAGAGAGAGAGAGAGAGAGAGAGAGAGAGAGATGATGATGATGATGATGATGATGAATCTTTTATTGCAGGATAAAGCTATTAGGCAACTCAATGCCCGTCTTACAAGCTGTCCTGTGTACAAAACAAAACTCAACACAACAGGAAAACAAACGCATCATACAAAGAATAAAATGCAGAAAAAAAATTAACGAACATAAAGGTCAAAATATTTAAAACAAACAAACAAACAAAAAAAAAAAAACAACCATCTGGCGTTGAAGTACCCAACGGAGAAAGAAACACAATTCTTTGCATTTCACACGCTTGGCAGTCACCTTTTTGGTCTGGATTGCATCTGGCGTTGGATATATTGTAAATGCTACCGACACAAAAGCAAGGAAAATAAGTTGTTATAGTATTAATCGTATACACACCTAAGACAGTGTCAAAGAATCACCAGCATCAATATCTTATAGCGACACCGACAATACAATAGACTTTCAATTAGCAATAGTTTGGCGAAAGAGAAAATGTTCGACGTTGATCTGTTATCAGCAGTATTATATTTATCAGTCGAACTGTGAAGACACACTGATTGGAGTTGAGTGAGCAAAGCACGTTTAAAAAGGGTTTTACCTGAACATGATATGATATTAAGAGGCAGTGAGTTCCAGACAGAACTGCCTGAACATAGTATGCTAGATTGTAGATATCTATCCTGGGGCGGGGTAAATGCCCGCGGACATTTCGTGAAGTTTAAAAACGTTCTTTGTAACAAAACGGTAGGTTTAAACAAAAGTCGTCAAATGAAGCACAAATTGTGTCACAATGTGACAACTGTCACGAAGCTTGTCCCAGTACCCACCGACCATCGGGTCCAAATCAGCCACATTGGGCCTGCGCATGACTGTGGCTGACACTAGCTCGCCTGTGCGCGGGCCCACGGAGCTTGACTTCGGCCCATAGTCTTTTTGCGTACCGGGGGTAGAGTCTAGCCCCCACGATCTGGTAATTGTCACATCGTCACTTACTTCGTTACAACAGGGGTTTAGGGTGTTTTCAACATTGTTTGTTTTCAACAGTGTGTGCCCGCGAGGAGCAGCGCCGTGGAAAGCGTTTGGGGTGTACTCTGACAGGTGACTTCCCAGGTAAGCAGAGATGGCTTGTGACTGGTGACTTCCCAGGTAAGCAGAGATGGCTTGTGACTGCTGTAGACGGTTTGACATCCGTGCGGACAATTTTTTCTCTCCAATTACCTCGTCAAAGAAACACTTTTCTATACAACTTTAAGGATAAATAGTATTATGTGTCAGTTGATCTAATATGACGATATTTACTCAACTCCTATGAGTTGGTGATTTGTCTGTACAGTCGTAAACATGTTTTCAAACAATAAAAACTAGCCCTTTTTCAATTCCCTACTAGTGCAGCGGCGGGAAAAGGCCAAATTTCGATTACAAGGACAAGCATGCCTCCGTCATGCATATCTGTGCTTTTCCAGGTTTAAATTTGCTTAGTTTACTCGTTAACGTAAAAATGGATCTTTGATGTACTGCACCGATTACATCCGAAGGATATCCCGGGATGTAAAATTAGTCACTTTGAGAACAATTTCAAAATTGTAACAACTGTACAGCAAAACCTGACTTGCAAATTCTACACGTTTCATGGCATTTTCGTGACTTTGAAAGCGATACATTAAAAAAAAAAAACAGGAATGTTACTGGGCAGTGCTTTTGGTTCACTATGTATAATGACCCGTGCACTGCAAATCAGTATTAGTCAATCAGATCATGTCTCATTATAGCGTCTGCGGCAAGTATTGTTGGGGAGGGGTCAGACGGGACCGAAGGGAGGGAGTGGTTGTGGAGGGGATCAGTCATACAAAGACCTTTCAGGTTTGACTTTTACGGCTTGGCAGGAGGAGGGGGACAGGGGGGGGGGGGGGCAAAATCTGTTCCTAAAACCCGGGTGAACACAGATTTTCGCTGAGTATAAAGTTTACCACTTTTCCACTGCATTTCTAAGATACGCCATGTGATCGGACGCTTCGGCAAGAACAAAGTCTAGCTGCGGCCGGGCGAAAAGCTGTATATTTCCCAGTTTGTGAACAAGGAAACTCATCCCTCTACAAACCAGCACAGTGCGGACTGCCAGGAATGAACCCCTTGTAAGTCTGCTTGCGTGTCTGTCCGTCCGTCCACGTATCGAAACTGTAATTCAAGCGAGCTACTCCAGTCAGTAAAAGGTTAACAGATTGCACTATCTCCTTCATAATGTTCTTTGCAAGTCTTGCAATAATGCTGGATGTTACGTTTATGGTTGTGTTATTTTTTAGGGCATGTGTGAGTTAATCATAGGAAAGATCCGGTGTTCAATTGAGTTATTTTAGATAAGAATTACGTACCTTTTTAGTATCATTCGTTTCCTTTGGCATGGAGAGCTGCGATCGATTTTTGCTGTGTAGCTAGAATGAGGCATATTTTCACTACGTTGTCGCAAAGTCTGGTTTATTTAGACTGGAAGGGTCGGGAAGGGTGGCGACCGTTCTAGTGACCTCAACATATGACGTGAATTAGTTAGTTATTTGAATTTTAACGCCGAGCAGGCAACTAATTCCACCTCACGGCGGAAATATGACGTCAAAGTTTTGCAATACACATATATGTTTGCTACATTTACGAAATGCACGGAGTTTACGGAATGCACCTATGAGTTCGTGGAAGATTATTGGCAGATCTAGAGTGCTCCTTTTCATGACTATTAACCAGTTTTTGTTACGTTTTCTTTCCCGACTGGTTGAGTTGTGTAGTTTGCGGGATTGTTTTGAAAATGTGTAATATTATAAAAGAGCGTGTTTGGAAATATATGCGTGCATTGTATGAGAGACACAGTGTATCGAAACTGCGGATGCATTGTAGAGGAGACAGTGCATCAGTGTTGGTGCATTGTATGGGAGACGCAGTGTATCGAAACTGCGGATGCATTGTAGAGGAGACAGTGCATCAGTGTTGGTGCATTGTATGGGAGACGCAGTGTATCAGAATTGTGGATGCTCTGTAGAGAGACAGTGTACCAAAGTGTGGATGCATTTGTGGATGCATTGTGCTGAGATTGCATCGTGAGAATAAAATATTGTTGGAACTGTTACTCCAGTGTGGTCTACAACCTTATGCCACGTGTGGCGAGTTGCAGCTGAGTGAAGTGTTTTTACAAGAACCCTACCTGAGTGCGTCTGGTGTGATTGTACCATACTACGACTGTGACTATCACCACGTAACACTGGACAAATATAGGGCTAACTTAAATTATGAAGTTTGAAGTTCCTAAAATGAAAGACGTTTCTGCTTTTCCCCTCATGTGTACGCAAGAGAGTTTCTTTCATTATAAACTTTACTCATTCGGCTCCGACACACCACAGAAAGACATGGATCGAGCATGACAGTTCAAGGGTGGTGTCATAATAGCTTGGCGCCCATAGGCGCCAAGCTATTATGATACCATCCTTGAACTATCATGCTCGATCTGTCTCTAGAATTGTAATAAGTCCGTCAGAGGACAAGTTTAAAACTGGGAGATTTCGGTCCTTGAGCAGAGTGTGTTAAAAGGCAAGAGAAACCCTCTAGTATGTGTGTCTACTCACCTGGAATGTTTCAAAGAAGGGCAAAAAGTTCTCAGCTGCGGCAGGACAACAGAATTCCCCACACGGGTCTGCCATGAACACGTGGGTGGTCCTTTACTGACAGCAAATCGTTCCTGAAACCATCCGGTAAACTCAGCCTCAAAGATCCCCAGCCGTCAAAAGAAGATTGACACACAGTTATTTCAGCAAGAGCCATAGATCATCATGAGCCCCCGCAACTACATCGTCCATATTTCGCAGAAACCGCGTATGTTCAACACAGAGGCATAGATTCCCATGAGGGCAGGCAACTGCAGGACCTCATGAGATTCTTTATCTCTTTTGAGTGCACTGTAAGAGCTAATGAAATTTTTTTTTCGTATTGAGGCGCTGTGTAACCTATTGTAAGCACGATATATGTATTGTGTTTTGCAGACGATGCTACTGCGTGGCAGCCAACAAGGGGGAATTACTCGGAGACTATCACCCTCATGCTGACTCTAAATGCGGTAACTAGCGAGTCATTGTTTTTGGTGTACAAATATAATTTCCAAAGAGGATTGGAGTGTGGGCGGGTTGGTTTGGGGGACTGTGGGCGAAGGGGTGTGGGGGGGGGGGGGCGCGTTGGGGGTGGGCAGCGTGCCTCGCATATTACTTTCGAGCCTTTAAAAAGACATACCTTAGTCGGGAGGAGAGAGAGAGAGAGAGAGAGAGAGAGAGAGAGAGAGAGAGAGAGAGAGAGAGAGAGAGAGAGAGAGAGAGGAGAGAGAGAGAGAGAGAGAGAGAGAGAGGAGAGAGAGAGAGAGATGGAGGGAGGGAGGGAGGGAGGGAGGGAGGGAGGGAGGGAGGGAGGGAGAGAGAGAGAGAGAGAGAGAGAGAGAGAGAGAGAGAGGAGAGAGAGAGAGAGAGAGAGAGAGAGAGAGAGAGAGAGAGAGAGAGAGAGAGAGAGAGATGATCATGATGAAACTTTATTACACCACGGTAGAAGTTTTGACAGATACGTCATTTTCAAACTTGCCGTTGCTAACATACTACAGCATGAAAAATACTGAAGACAAGCAAAGATATTTAACGCCAACAAAACTCGTAACTAAATAAATACAGACACACTCAGTACAGCAAATGATACATAGGTGACAATAAACAAATAGGGAAAAGGAAATAGCACATAAGCGCAAATTACTTAGGAAAAAAATGAATGGCAAAGAAACATATCAAGGATGATGTGTGTGTGTGGAGGACTTTTGGGGGGCGGGGGGGGGGGGGGGGGGTTGGGGGGCGCGGTGCTGGTTAGGGATGGGGGGTGGGCAGCGTGCCTCGCATATTACTTCGAGCCTTTAAAAAACCTTTAAAAAGTCAGGCGGAAAAAAACAGATACGGAAAAGAAAATAGCACATAAGCCCAAATTACCTAGGAAAAAAGAAATGAATTGCAAAGGAACATATAGCAAAAGCAAACACAAGGTGCCAAGACTCAAAAACATACAAAAACACACGTGTGCAGGCGTGTAAATGCACGCACTCACACATATACATTAACATATCCTTTCATAAGAATGACATGATAAAGAATAATAATAATACTTATTTTTATATATTTAAAAAAACCCACACATAACGGGGAGAAACCGGGGGAAAATCAAATCAGTTTCCATCAGGTATCTCTGTAGTTTTGTTTTTAAAGGAGGCAAGGTGGGTTAGTGTTTTTAAATGTTGGGGAAGTGAATTCCATAAAAGTGGTCCCGAAAAAGCTAGGCATGATTTGAATAAGTCAATGCGAGGTAGTGGTAATGGACGAGTACTGTTACTTGAGGACCTTTCACACTGTCGTTGTTGTGTAAATTTAGCTGTTAGATAACGCGGAGCTTTCTTGTGGAGAATTTTAAACATAAGTATGCATTTGTTGTAAACGAGTTGTTGACGAAGGCCAAAAATATTAAGACTTTGCAGTTTTTCAGCGGTAGGAATGAGTCTTATATCTACATTTTTAATGGCTCTTTTTGTTTAGTGAATTTAGTCTCTTGATATGTACATCAAGCACCACCCCAAACAGTGGACATGTAATCAACACGGGATCTGATGTGCGCATGAAAAAAACACTTTTTTGTGTATTTGTGTCACTCACACTTCTCAACTGTGATAAAAGAAATTTTTTTTAAAAATATCTTCTTACAGATGTTAGTTACATGTTGCTCCCAACTTAGCTGCTCATCTATACGTATTTCAAGGAAGGTGCATTCATGGACGTGTTCAATTGGTTGGCAGTTTAGACTGAGCTTTAGTGGCGGAGGGGGGTGGGGGAGTGTGTGTGTGTGTGTGTGTGTGGGGGGGGGGGGGGTGAAGTTGATGTTTTTGTCGTGAGGTGATTAGCATGCTCTAGAGATAGAAATAGTGGGGCTTCTAAAACACCGGATTCTCAGGAGCCGAACAGATACCATAAAACTATTCAATTTTAAACACAAACTCTCTCAGCGCTAACATTCTCAGGAGAAGATCGGCGATCTTTTGGTTAAACGAACCTTAGCATCCCCACTAGTTCTATCTCACCTACTCCTGAGAATCATCAACTGTATTGCCGAGCAGATACCCTAACACTATTCAATTTTAATCACAAACACACGAGTGCCAAGTGGAACTGTGTACTTAATTACAAGTTGTAGGTAACTTAATCGTTACCTCTGCAGGTTCTTTAAAGTTAGTTACCATAAGAACTTATTAATTACTTACCATAAGAACTTATTAATTACTTACCACAAGAACTTATTAATTACTTACCATAAGAACTTGTCTCCAGTCACAAGATACTGAGTCAGATTTGACAAGATACAAAGACAAAAAAAGTTATTTTTTCAAAAATATTCTGGCAGAGCCGTGGGCATCAAATAGACAGGCGGCGTGTCATCTCGCTGTGAAGTTTATGACAAAATATTGGCTGATTACCAAAACTGATTTTTACTTCCCTAAAAGTCCTTGAAGTTTTTCTGTGTCTTCTTTTACCCCTATCTTTTTTCCCTCCTCTAAAAAACTAGCCTTTAGTTCTTCAACATTGACGGGGAATTGACTACGCATCTTATTTTGTATTTCAGACTTTTGTTGTTTGTAATTATTTAAATCATCCTGCACTCTCTTAAATTCAATATCATCAATAAAATTGTCCTCCAAAGATTTACTGATAATAAGTTTTATACTACTCAACTTTGCACCAGCGAGCGTACTCAATGCTTCATGTTTCTGTAACTTTGTGTGAAATCTCTTGTTTAAGCCTTCCACCAAGCCCGCGGCAATGCTAGCTCCTTCAAGTCCAACACCAATTAAACTGCCAATTCCAGTTGATATCAAAACAATACCTCCTACAGAACATCCATTGAACTGTTTTGTACAGAATTGAAAATGGTCTTATACCGTCTTTTGCACCATGAGTATTTCGCCTCCTCTCCTTCCAAATATTTCAATGCTTCTGTAATATTTATTAATTGGAATGAGTCTGCCTGTAATGTTTTATCTGGTGTAATTGGCACATGTGAATCAGATGTTACAAGTGTCACAGTCTCAGTCGTCGGTAGTTGCGGATACAAGTTTACCATTTTTTTTATTCACAAATATTTTTATTTAATCAGCAATTACATTTTGCAACTCGTCAAAAGTATACAATTTGCTGGCATAATAAAACAAAACAAGATCAATGTGTTCTAGTCTTATGAAACTTAGACAAACAAAAGTTATTTTGTCGACCAATATCTTGACAGCTGGAACACTGCTCGAAACTTCAAAAACATCAACATTTTTTCTAATAGCAATAAAAACTTTTGTTGCCTCTGTCAATGAGTCATCCCATGTAAGTTTTATTCCCTGCGCAATATCTGCCTCTTTGGCAGAAGATACAGATCTCATGATAATTTCAAATACTACTGTAGCTTCTCTTGCAATGATAAAGTTTGCTGGTGCAAACACAACTTTTGCATCTGATCTGCCCTTCCTATGTGTAAGAAAATACCGTCGTTTTTCATACTCCTGTACTTTCAGTTTATCTCTGCTATAATTGTCTTGTGTAAAACTTGGAACAAGGCTTACAATCAAAGGTCCAGAGTTAACAACTTTCCTAAACACTAAGGCACCTTCATCATCAGTATATACATAAGGACTAATAAATTCCAACTTTATGTCCCAGTCAATTGTTGGCGCAAGCGGTAATGGTGCAGGCACAGGTGAAAATACCCACTTATTACCCACATGTATTAAGTTGTAGGGCACATTATTTACTGGAACAGGTACAGTAACATCACGCAGCTGTCCAAGTTTAGGAATCGGTCTGTCAGTGCCTTCCTTCATGTCATCGATTACTTTCCGCTTGTACATGCCAGTCGAATCAAGTTCAAAACCATACACTTCCCCCACTTCTCCCTCCTTTTCAAAATCTTGTACATCAGCCAAATCTTTCAGCTCTGTCACTGGACACCCAGCTGGTATGATTCTCGACTTTGGACCAGCACTCATTTTTATAAACAAAAATAAAATTATTTAACTTCTAACACAACACTAAAATCATGCATTACAACTGGTTTACCATCTTGATTAGTTACAGATAAACACAGTGATTCAAAGAAACTGGAACCTAATTTCTTAAACTGTAAATTAGGAAATCTAAAAACCACACTTTCACAATAGGGTGCAGTTCCAGTCAGCAAGCATCTCAACAAAGTTGAAGGCTTTCCATTGTGTACATTTTCAGTTGTGTTTAGTTCTTTTAAGTGAATATTTAGTACTGTATGTACTGACAAATTGACAGGGTGTTTTCCAGTTACTTTAAGTTTTTTGTCTTCATTGTTATAATACCAAACATAAATTCATCTAAATCATCTTTTCTATACCAATCTTCGTCAAAATAATATCCAGGTAAATATGCAAATCTATCTGAGATTCTTAACCAATTTTGTGTTGGAAATTCTAATGTAACAAGTAGGTTAGCTGGATTTAAAGTTGCTTTAATTTTAAATTTACTTTGAAACCATTCAGCTATAGTACAAAAGTCATAATACCCAGCGTTATAGCTTCAGTCTTATCATCAAAAATTATTTAATTATATATATCATCTTCTACATTAAACCATTTTACAGTGTAGAACATTTCATGGATAGCTACAGCCTAACTACCATCACGATTATCAATTCCATTAGTTAACCATACTGGTTTGCTTGTGTCCAAATTTGTTAAGGTAATAAACATTTGTATTATCTCATAAAAAAGAATGATGGAATTTAAATCACCAACAAGTTTCACTACAAACGCATTTCAATTTAACGTGGATGCCAAGTACAATGTCGCACCAACTTATGAACAGAAAATAATTCAACTAAATCAGCTCGACATAGCTGTAAATGAACAAAATTTGTTTCAAGTCAAAATACCCAACCCTTTTGACCATTACCTAAACCCTCCAATAACAGACGATGCTACTGCAAGAAAGTGGTCCTCAACCCCACTACAAATGTTTCAAAACCAGCTTAACTTTGCTATTCTGTGTTCAACTACAGGCTGCGGTGTTTCATTCATAGACCACTTAAATCACTCAAACAAACTGATTAGGTCTGTCTACCGTTTTCACACGTATTACCAGCTTAGAAGAATACTGTCAGAACTGCATACACCACTACCCACTGAATCCAGTTTCAACAGGTATAACAACCCCATGGATATGAAAGCGTTTGAACTCATTTGTAATGAGTTTAACATCAGTACCAAATATGACTTTACACAAAACCTTGATGATCACAATGGCATGGGTACATTGTATTATGCTATGAGTCACAGACAATACCCACAAAATTACTACCCTGGTTACACTTCATTCTCATCAAAATCACAAGTCTGGTTAGGATCAATAGAACAGAAACAGTCTAATGCCTGGAACACATTTGTCTTAGACAAAAGTGACGGGTTTACTCAAGCGGGAGTCGAGCGCATAACTGAGTCTATCAGAACATATGTGTGGTGTATACTAGGAGCACAATCATTAACAAAATCAAACATTTTAAACGGAAGTGGAAAATTCGAAGCACAAAAACAGTTTCTTGCAAACCTAGAAGATTCAATAAATTCAACAGTAGATCTCCCATCAAGCATACAGCGCTACCAAGACGTCCTCAGATATGCCAGAACAAAAGTTGACTTTGTAGTTGGCATCGGGTTATACATGCTACCATCAGACCTACAATTACAAATGGGAACAATAACAAATTATAAAATGAAATAATTGTTGCAGGTGTTGGTCAGAAATTAGGACTCAACCAATCTGTGAACTTGGGGGCAACAACCACACAGTCAATAAAACCATTAATAACACCAGTAACATTATCACCCGTACAGGCAGTAACGCCAGTAATGTCAGTAACAGCCCCAGCCCCAGCACCAACACCTGCACCGGTACCAGCACCGGCACCAGCACCAACACGGCCAGCACCAGCACCAAACACACATGAGTCAGAGAGAACTGCATTGGTAATAGGCCTCACTGGATTAGGTATATTACTTCTTTACCTGTTTCATTAAATAGCCAGTTATTAATCCCCCTACTGTAATTAAAAAGACCCACATATGCTCTGCCATAAACCCTACTACCTTCGCTGCAGTACTGATCAGCCAACTGACAAATGTGCCTATTATACCAGGCAACACATCCATTGCTTTTACAGCCAATTTCTTAAGCAAGTCTGATATATGTCACAACTGTTTTTTTTTTTTAACCCATGACTGTAAATCTTTTGGGTCTGACGGAACCGGTGGACCAGGTGGAGAAGGGGCGACACCACCACCAGAGACAGCCAACACAACAGTACTGATAATAAATCCAAGAGCAGTAATTAAACTCGCAATAGTGATACCCTGTTCTCTAAAAAGTGTTTTCAATCTCTCAGCCAATGTTGTGTCTTCATGAAGTATTTTTTGAATAGTTTCTCTAATCCTGTTGACCTGTGTTTTCAGTTTTTCTCTTCCAATACTAATCGCTTCTAATCGTCCTGATCTTTCTATATACAAATCATTTAATCTGTGTTGTATTCTTTGTTTTATTTCTGGGTCAAGATTCTCTTCGTCTGCAGTTGCTAATTTTTCCTTATCTCTTTCTATTTGATTATCAAGCTCACCTAGTTTTGCTACATTGTTTACCATCTCACCTCTGATTGTCTGCAGTGATTTATCCAAACCCTTTATCTCCCGCATTGATAATGGTGGGTCATCTATTGTTTTCATTACTTTATCAGTAAATGAGGTTTCTTGTATTACCGTGTTTGCTATTTCTGGCAGTCTTTTTACCTCAGTCATTTCAATTTCTTGTCCTGTTGGTAATCTTGTTTGCGTGTCATGAAGCACAGTAGCAAGTCTAGGGGGTAACTTTTTACTAGTACCAACACCAGTGTAACGCTGCAGTGCTGCCTCACCACCTACATCAGTTTTAATTGTACTTAAAGCTCTAAACTTAGTAGGGTTGTTTTTATGTGTTAGATTCCCTTTACCTCTGTCTGTATTTACAAATAAGTGACCTTTATCATATTCAAACTGAGTAGGATCTATTACATCTGGGCGGACACCAACACTGTCATAAAATGAGTTTACTTTGTCTTTTAACAGTTCGTGATACATACTACGAGTTCCCATTCCAGCCATAATATGATATTATCTGTTGCACTGGTATCATAGTCATCCATGACATCCATTTCAAAATCTTCATGATTAAATCCTCCCACTGCCATTGTTTTTATTAATTTAATATTTTTAATTTTTGCATAATAAAATGACACAGTCCTATGGATCAAAGTTAGACCCGTACAGAAACTACGTGAACCTCTTGGTGTTAAGGGCATTAGACAATCAATCGTCATCACAAATAATCCAAGTACTATAGACCAGAACCAAACACTTACAGTCAAGTTTCCAAACCTGGGTCCCAATGATGTCATTGTTCCTGATACTGCTCGTCTTGCATTTAATATTGAATTTTCATCAGAATCAGATGCAAACAGAACACTCGTTGACAACCTTGGCAGAGCAATTGTTAAGACTATTAAAGTAAAACTTGAATGGACAGGAAGTGTTTAGTCTTGATGATGCTGCTACAAAGACCTTTGGCTTACACGAGAAGAAAGAGAAGACCGTATTTACCAAGGCATACAGTCTGCTAACATTGCTAAACTTGGAATCAATGCGGGTGACAAATCAACATCTGCAATTGAAGACGTTGTATTAGCAGAAACATATGGTAATAGATTTTACATTCCACTTGAATTTGAAATCCTCACAACACACCTGCCTTATTACCAAGGAGCACTGAATGACCGTCTGAGTTTTGAACTAACTTTTAATGACTGTGCAAAAGTTATCAAAACAACTGACCCAGATGCAACATATAAGATCTCAAACATCTCTTTGGAATACGAAATTGTCACACACACTCTGAACTTGCCAGATTCATACAAAATCAGTACCAGTCAAGACTTCCAATTTATTATGACCGTGTGATAAGACACAGTACAATACCAAAAGACAAAGGCGATACAATGTGGAACATAAACCTGAACACACCTGCCAGGTCACTGAAAGGTATACTGATGTTATTTATTGAACCCAAAAATCCATTCAATCGAGAGTCTGAAAAATTCTACAATCCAAAGATTACACATTTATCCTGTATGATCGAAGGTCATCCAAATCAAGTGTACGCTTCTGGAATGCAACCTTATCAGCACTATGACGAGATCACAAAATGGGCGGGTGGAAGACTTAGAGAAAAACCCGCAAACATGGCGTGTAAAGATGTACATCTGTATGACGTAAGAATTGGTCAATACCTGACAAATAAGTATGCACTTTGCTTTGGTTAGACCTGCATAGTACAGATGATGATTACCTACATGGGTCAGGACATACTGTTGAAAATGGCAGTGACGGGATTACAATCCAGATACAAAAAAAGACTGAAACAGGAGGAGCAATAAATATTTATTTGTATCTGATTTATGATGCACAACTCAATATTGCAGAAAGCAGACTAAGTGGTCATGTGTATTAAAATTATATTCTGTATTAAAATGAACTTGATGACACTCGACCCACACTGTGGTTTGTTTTGTGGTGCCACAGGCTGTGGAAAAACTGAATTTGTACTTGACCTCTTACAAACAAGATACATCCATCATTTCAAAAACATTGTAATATTTTGTCCTACTGTCAAACACAACAAAGCTTATCACAACCATTTATTCATTTGGACTGACAGCAACATTTACTTAGTCGACCCTGAGAAAAAACTGAATGACTACCTGCAATATTTTTACAAGCAATTTGAAGGACAGCCAACTTTGTTTATTGTTGATGATTGCTCAGCAGAGAAAGACATTGTTAAGAAGAGAAACACACTGGCAGAACTGGCTTTTAGTGGCAGACATGCAAACATAAGTGTATGGATTCTGACTCAAAAATATAATGCTGTACTGAAAGATTTTCGAGAACAACTAAAGTTTATCTGTTTGTTTTACTGTAAGGATCGTGACAGCTTTGAAGACTGTCTCAGAGAGAATGATGTCATACCAAATAAACAAGAACGAGACGATGTAAAAAATAAACTGAAATCGACTAAGCATCTAAAACTTATTTTAAAGACAGATCAGCCCACAGGGTATGGATTAGTAAATTAATTTATACTTTTGTTTTGTCCAATAAAAATGACAGACGGACAAACCATTGATATTACACACTGCTTCAAAGATGTTGTGCACTTTAATCAGATAAGAACACCTCCCAAACAGCCTGACATAAACCTCTTAATACCGCTTGCGCCAACAACATCAATAATAATTATATTTGTTATATAATATGACTTTGGATTATGTTGATGAGCATCCAGATGTGGAGTGTTTGAAGTTGATTTTAGGAAAACCCACCTTAAGAGTTAATAATAACAAATGGTTTGAGAAACTTTGTGAACAAATATTTCAACAACTACATAAACTAAATGTTTTTATTAACAGTGTTACAGTTAATAAAGTGGTATTACACAAAGTGTAATCTATTATTATTTTTGTTGGACACATAAAAATGATGGACAATGATCAAGGCTTAAGAAATGTGTTTCACACAACAGACTTACCTATATCTAATAGTTACAATGTTTATGAATCAATAGAAAACTCTTTTTCTGTAATACAAGATAATCTTCTTTCAGGCAGTGTAAAGATTCAGATTGTTGCAAAAATAGAATTCAGCAGAGTAGATGGTGAAGTGATTGCATCATATATCTCGACAAGACAACACACAATTAACACAAGAAGAGAACTAGAGAAGGTGTTTAGACAAAGACTATTACCAGACTTTCTCGAAGCAATTGACAGAGCAAGAATGAAGGGGTCTGGTTGGCACGAAGGCCGTGTACATGAACTGCAACTAAAACAGTCAAGATATCATCCTATATTAGGTAAATCATGGATACCACTGCCAACAGAGGTTGAAAACAAAAAGGCTGTCGTCAATATTCAAAACAATGACCACTATTGTTTCATGTGGTGTGTGCTTGCTAAACTACACTTTGTAAAAACAAGACCTGAACGTGTATCTAACTATACCAAATTTGTAAACGAACTCAACTTCAGTGGTATAGATTTTCCTGTTAAAATAGAGGACATAGATTTGTTTAAATCACTAAATCCTGGCGTATCTGTAAATGTGTATGTATGGGATAATGACTCTGATAACAAGTTACAACCCGTTAGAGTATCACCACTTGCTCCAACCTATGGACAGCCAGAAGATACACATGTTGACATGTTATTAATCGGTGATAATGATAACTTTCACTACACTATTATCAGGAGTTTGTCACGACTAATTCATGGGCATACAACAAAGCACAAATGTGAACAGGAAGTGTGTAAGAGATGTTTACAAAGATTTTCCTCTATTGAAGTGGCACACAAACATGTTTTGCACTGTAGGTCAGCTGAATATATACAAACAATACCTAAGTATCCAGATCCTGGTAGTCAAGTATATTTTAAGAACTATGGGAATCAGCAAAAGCTGCCGTTTGTTGTGTATGCTGATTTTGAATCACTGGTTGTTCCGTATGACGGTGCTGTTCCAGAATCATTGCCAAAGACAGTAAAATTGAGTGACCAAGTAGTGTGTTCTTTTGGTTATATTCTTGTTAGGTCAGACGGTCAGCATACAGAACCTGTTATTTACAGAGGGGAAAATGCAGCATGTCTGTTTTTAACAGAAATGAGACAATTGTATAGTCAGGTAATACAATATCTAGAAAACAATCAGATGCCTGTGATGATGACAGAAGAAGATAAAATAAATTTTGATGCAGTGGAGACATGTTGGATTTGTGAAAAACCTCTGGGGGGTGACAAAGTTTGTGACCATGATCACATAACTGGACGTTACAGAGGTGCTGCACATAACAAGTGTAACTTGCTATTAAAAATAGATCCTAAGACATATAAGTTACCAATCTTTTTTCACAATCTCAAAGGTTATGATTCTCACATTATCATGCGTGCTGTGGATGAGTCTTACAAAAAAAATTAGTTGCATTGCACAGACAACTGAAAAGTACTTGACTTTTAGATTGGACAACAAATTAGTGTTTTATGACTCCATGCAACATTTGTCTTTAGGTCTTGCCAGTCTGGCAGATGGACTGACTGAGTATCCAATAACAAGTAAATATTTTGAGCCAGACTTGATTAAGAAAGGTGTGTATCCGTACGAGTACATCAGTGACTAGGTTGTGTTTGAGGAAAGGAGACTGCCACCAAAAGAGAAATTTTATTCTACACTAAATGGAAAAGGTATTTCTGACTCTGATTACCAACATGCAATTGATGCGTGGGGTAAATTAGGGTGTCAGACAATTGGTGACTATCATGACCAGTACTTGAAAGCTGACGTTTGTTTGCTAGCGGACATATTTGAAAGTTACCGTGAAAAGGGTTTGTTACACTACAGTCTTGACCCGGCATGTTACATAACTAGTCCTGGCATGACATGGGATGCATTTTTAAAATTCAGTAAGATATTTATAGACCTGTTGTCTGATCGTACGATGGGTGAAATGGTGGAACGTGGATTGAGGGGAGGCATAAGTATAGCAGCAAACAATTATGCCAGAGCCAACAACAAATATCAGGACGACCCGGAACCTGAGGGGTCAAGGTCATTCATTATGTACGTAGACGCTAATAACCTTTACGGATTCGCGATGTGTGAATTATTGCACATGAAAAACTTTTGTCTGTATGATTTGTCACAGTATGACATAACAGAGTTAACAAACAATATTATGAGTCATGACCGGAATAACGCAAAGGGTTGGATCTTTGAAGTCGACCTGGAGTACCCACACCATCTACATGATTACCACAATGATTATCCATTGGCTGTTGAGAAAATGAGTATGACAGGAAAAAAAAGAAGACACTAAACTTGTGCCAAATTTGAATGATAAATTCAATTACATTTGTCACTATCACTTGTTACAGTTTTACATCAGACACGGGTTAGTACTAAAGAAAGTTCACAGAGGTATTCAATTTGAACAGAGTGCTTTTATGAAAGATTACATAATGAAGAACACAACATTGCGTGCAAGGGTTGGCAACACTGCATTTGACAAAGACTTCTTTAAGCTTATGAACAATGCCTGTTTTGGTAAGACAGTGGAAAATCCTCATCACCGCAAAGATGTGAGACTAGTAACAACTGAATCGGGTGCAATTAAACTTACAGGTAAGCCACAATACACAGGGTATAAAGAGTTTCATTCATCATTTTATGCAGTGTCACTCAAAAAAAAAAAGATTGTTAAACTGGACAAGCCAGAATTCATTGGTATGGCAATTCTTGAGTTATCAAAACTGTTGATGCTTGAATTTTATTATGATTACTTCAAACCAAATTATCCTGAGTGTTGACTGCTATACACTGACACTGACTCTATGATCATAGACGTGCCTACTGAAGACTTTTATGAAGACATGAAAACAGAACTACACATGTATGACACGTCTGATTATCCAAAGGATCATCCATTGTACAGCACACAAAACAAGAAAGTGCCTGGGAAGTTTAAAGATGAACTGAATGGTGTGCCTATAGTGGAGTACGTTGAACTGAGATCAAAAATGTATTCTACACTGCATCAGAAGGGAAGTCAGTCAAAAGCCAAAGGAATTAAAAAAAAAAAACAGCGATAAAAAATAAGACATTCGTCATGAACATTACAAGCAAGTATTAGATGGTGCACTGATGCCTGATTATCCAAACAAGTCACTGAGATCAAACAAACATAATCTTGAAATGATCCAAACACACAAAAAGTCACTTGCAGTAGAAGACACAAAACGAGTGTTTCATAGTAAGGAAAAAGCTTATGCGCCTGGGCATTACAGGCTCAAGTTATCTGAAGACATTTGTGATGAACTGATTGACGAGTTAGTTACTGAAATGAGTAACAGTGTCTGGGGGAATAATCTGTAATTCTTCTCTGACAAATGCC
This sequence comes from Semisulcospira habei, assembly GCA_036245525.1. NCBI lineage: Eukaryota > Metazoa > Mollusca > Gastropoda > Semisulcospiridae > Semisulcospira > Semisulcospira habei. The sequence goes on from BTPG01000004.1 coordinate 171,697,278, forward strand.
CTCTGTGGCGCTGGTTCGTACAGGTAATATATTGATGGATTACGGGGACTATTTTTTTTATATTATGTACCAATGTAGACCAAATGGGGTCAGTTGCCCTGCGTCTGACGTCATTCTCAGCCTCACCTGGTTGATATAAATATCTTACCTGTTTTGTAAATAAACTTGTGTCTGGTGCTGACTGTGTTATTGTTTTTGGCTCTGTAATTGTTTTCAATTTAATAGTGTCAGCAGGCTTTACATGGCCTTTGTTATTCATTGCTTTTATCACAGACGGTAATCTCTTTACCCACTCAGTGTTACGTGCATCATGCATGAGTTCCTTTGAATACTGGTAACTGAAAAGTCTTTCTGATAAATGTTTGTTAAAGTTTTCAACAATTGCCTGTGATCTGTGCACGCCTGTGCACGCCGCACTAGCACGCTATGCTTTGCAAATAATTGATTAACTGCACCTTTGAATTCACTCCCATCATCGACCTGCACAAGCCTGGGAAATTTTAAAGGGCCTCAGCTATATATTTTTGATAATGCAGATGCTACAGTAAGAGCATTCTTGTCAGTTATGGGTTCAGCATCTTTGTACCTTGAAGCTATGTCTACAACAGTTAATGCGTACTTGTATCGTTTCTTTCTTATTATGTCATGTGGAAGAAACAGAAGATCCATTTGATGTGTGTCATTTGGTATAGTGTTTTCAAAAAAAGGTCTTGATATTTTTCTTGGCGCAGGTAAATATATTTGCCAAATTGCCTGTTTTTGTAACCATTGTTTTATTTGTTTGAGTGTTACATCATTACCCACAGCCGCATGTAATTTCTGAATAGTGGTTGCTCCTTTCCAGTACCCAATTGGGGAGTAATATATTTTTGATAGTTTAGCGTCGATCATTTTTTCTAGCAATATAAACTCCTGTGAAATAAACAAATGTCATTCCCACTAGAACAAAGATTATTTCACCGTTTCTTTGTTGTATGCTGGGTTGATAGTAATCACTAAGTTTTGGCTAGGGGGTAGACATGTCTTCACCCGTAACAAGAAAATATTCCCTGATTGTGTCATTCACATTAGAAAATGTATGCTGTGCGTGACGAAAAATTAATAAAAGGGCTACTTGGTGACCAGCCACCTGCTTTCATGGGAATCGATGTAACCCGGGTTAATTCATGTGCTATTAACCCCCTATAGAGGGGTTAACCCTGGCAGGTGCGCATTCACCTTTTCCTGTGAAAGCCTTGTAGTGTAGAGTGTCAACTGGACGCTGCGATCAGGAAACAAACCCGGCACAAGTGAAGTTAGTTTGATCAATACTAAGCCTCACTAAACCAGAAGTATCCTCTCGGCTACTTCACAGTCCCAAAGAAAGGTAAGATATTTATTGTATTTAAGGTTTGGCTGTTGGTTAAAATCCTGAAAAATCAGTGCTCTTCAGAATCCGACTAAGAAAAAATCTTGAAAATCTAAACCTACAAAGATATAGGCTCCTGAGAATCTAAGTCTCTTGCAAAAATAATCCCTGGTTTTTACCTACTCAGAGGTAGGAAGTCAGATGCGAGGTGCTTCCTATCTAAGCCTGTAACATGTCCTTGGCATTGCTGAATGTGGTTCTTTACTATAACAAATCACACTGGGGCAAGTTCCTGAGAAAATATCATTGAGAAAATAGTTTTTGGGTGTGTATAGCATGGATAGTGATTATTCAGGTATGTACATTTGTACTCTTACACTTGTTGGCTTCGCTGACATGCCTCGTGTGTGTGTGTGTGTGTGTGTGTGTGTGTGTGTGTGTGTGTGTGTGTGTGTGTGTGTGTGTGTGTGTGTGTGTGTGCCGCTTGGATAGTGTTTACATTCATGTATGTACAGTATGATTTTAGGCTTCTCTGTCATGCCTGTGTTAAGATTATCACAGTATTCAGGTTAGCTAAAATGTTGAGAAACGGGCTCCTGAGGATCTTAGCCCTCTCGTCAAACCCCCATGTTTATGTACTCAGTACCAGGGGGGTTTAAAATAGAGGCTAACAAGACAGTCTTGGCTGCAGTTAAATCAATAGGTACCTGTGTGTGTGTGTAGTGGGGTGGAAAAATCAATACCTTGCCAGTTATGTGGGGGGCTTGTTCTAATCGTGTGTTTGTGATTAAAATTAAATAGTTTTAGGGTATCTGCTCGGCAATACAGTTGATGATTCTCATGAGTAGGTGAGATAGAACTAGTGGGGATGGTAAGGTTCGTTTAACCAAAAGATCGCCGATCTTCTCCTGAGAATGTTAGCGCTGAGAGAGTTTGTGTTTAAAATTTAATAGTTTTAGGGTATCTGTTCGGCTCCTGAGGATCCGGTGTTTTAGAAGCCCCACTATTTCTATCTCTTGCTCTTCGTCTTATCAGGATGCAGTACCTTGTGGATTTTACAGTATCAATCAGAAACTTCGTCAAGTTGTAAACAATGACAAATATCATGACTGTTCTTACCACGTGAAGGCTCGTGTCATCCGCAAAGAGATTACAATAAACCTTAGGGTCGGAAATATGTAATGGTAGGTCATTATGAAAAGTAAAAATAGAAGGGGTCCTAGAATTGATCCTTGAGGAACTCCAAATTTTACATGGCCTTGCATAGAGTACTGACCATGAACATATACGCTTTGTTTTCCGTCTTCCAAATAGGATCTGAGAAAAGTTATTGTAGATTCATCCATGTGGTATATTGTAAGCTTATGTAACAGAATTTCATGCTCTACAAGATCAAAAGCTTTTTTAAGATCTAGGAAAAATGCTCCCGACATTAATTTTTTATTAATTGAATATGGCCAGCAATCTACAATATGTGTGAGTACTGACTGGCACAAATGGGTCGGCCGGAAACCGCACTGATGAATGTTTAATAAATTACCCTTTTGATGGAAAGTAAGGAGATGCTTGTGAATGTGCCGCTCTAAAGGCTTTGACAAAGCTGAGAGTAAAGAGATCGGTTGGTAATTATGAAAATCTTCGAGGTCTTTAGTTTTGGGGATGGGAACTACCTTTGCTTCCTTCAGGACTGTAGGAAAAGTACTCTTATTTATACACAGATTAAAAATGTATGTAAGGGATTGTATAGTGTAAGCCAACGACATGGCGCAGTGGTTAAAGCGCCTGCCACCAATGCCAAAGGTGTGAGGTTCGAAAACGGGTTCCGGCGTCTGACTTTTCTCCTCTGGTAAGTGTCACCGTTAATTCGGGCGGACCGTCGGGGGTTCTTTCTCCGGGTACTCCGGTTCTTCCACCCCCACCACCCCCCCCCCCCCCACACACACACACACTTTGGTACCGATTTCAGGCCACTTTATAATTTCAAATACAAGCAATCAAAAATCTCTGTAACTTCAGTAGCTGAGCTGACCCTTCGTCTGTCTTGTACTGTGTTTGTCTTCAGAGTAAATTCGTGTCTGTCACGTGAGTGTGCGTGTTGGGTTTCAGTTCGCGGTGCTTTGAGTCGATTAACCCCAAAATTGAGAAAAAGCGCCTATATAATACCAGTATTATTATTATTTATTATTTTTAGTGATTGGTTATCAATATCGTCAATCTCTCCACTTTTCTTATTCGGCATGTCAGAAATATACTTGCCGACCTCTGCTATTGAGATGTTAAGAATTACGAATTTGTGTGTTATATTTGTTGCTTCGCTGAAAGATCTCAGAGGACTTAGGATACTATATTGCGTACTGATATTTGATGCCGATCAGGCTAGATTTTCTGCGGCTGATAGGAAATACTTGTTGAATTTGTCTGAAGTTAAATGAGATGGTATTTCTGGGGCTGTTTGTCCTTTAGTAATAGCATTTAGTGCTCTCCAAATGGATGCTGTTTCACGGTTATTTTAGATCATTTGATTGAAGAATGCTTTTTGCAGCCCTTTCCAGATATTTAACTTGATTACGTTTTTTATAGTCATCAAAACGTGTTTTTTTTTTTTTCTTTTCTATGTTTGTCTTTGAGCGACATAGCATTCTTACTGTCTAATGTTAACCAGGGCCACTTCGTAGCATGTTTAAACAAAAGTCGTCAAATGAAGCACAAATTGTGTCACAATGTGACATCTATCACGAAGCTTGTCCCATTACCCAACGACCATCTGGTCGAAATCAGCCACAGTGGGCCTGCGCATGACACTAGCACGACTGTGCGCGGGCCCAATTCGGCCGACTTTGGCCCATAGCCTTTTTACGTACGGGGGTGGAGACTAGCCCACACGATCTGGTAATTGTCACATCGTCACCTACTTCGTTACAACAGGGGTTTAGGGTGTTTTCAACATTGTTTGTTTTCAACAGAGTGTGCCCGCGAGGAGCAGCGCCGTGGAATGCCTCTGGGGTGTACTCTGACAGGTGACTTCCCAGGTAAGCAGAGATGGCTTGTGACTGGTGACTTCCCAGGTAAGCAGAGATGGCTTGTGACTAATGACTTCCCAGGTAAGCAGAGATGGCTTGTGACTGGTGACTTCCCAGGTAAGCAGAGTTGGCTTGTGACTGGTGACTTCCCAGGTAAGCAGAGATGGCTTGTGAGTGGTGTCTTCCCAGGTAAGCAGAGATGGCTTGTGACTGGTGACTTCCCAGGTAAGCAGAGATGGCTTGTGACTGGGGACTTCCCAGGTAAGCAGAGATGGCTTGTGACTGGGGACTTCCCAGGTAAGCAGAGATGGCTTGTCACTAATGTAGACGGTTTGACATCCATGCGCACAATATTTTTATCTCCAAATATCTCGGCAAAGAAACACTTTCCTAAACAACTGAAGGATAAATAGTATCCAGTGTCAGTTGATCTAGTATGACGTATATTTACTGAACTCCTGTGAACTGCTGATTTTTCTGTACAGTCGAAAACATGTGTTCAAACAATAAAAACTAGCCCTTTTTCAATTCCCTACTAGTGCCCCGGCGGGAAAAGGCCAAATTTCAATTATAAGGACAAGTGTGCCTCCGTCATGCATGTCTGTGCTGTTCACAGGTTTAAATTTGCTTAATTTACTCGTTAACGTTAAAATGGATCTTTCATGTACTGCGCTGATTACATCCGAGGCACATCCCGGGATGTAAAATTAGTCACTTTGAGAAAAAAATTCAAAATTTTACAGCAAAACCTTACTGCCAAATTCTACACGTTTCATGGCATTTTCATGACTTTGAGGGTGGTCTATCAAACAAACATGAATGTTACTGGGCAGTGCTTTTGGTTCACTATGTACAGTGGCCTGTGCACTGCAAACCAGTATTAGTTAATCAGATCATCTCGAAAAGAGAAATCCGTCTCGCCACCTCGGATGCAACTCGCAATCACACACACTTACACAACAGTTTACAAACAAATGGACAATAACATAGCTACAAAATGGACAATGCCTCGGAACGGGTGAAGCCCGTCGCCAAGGCATCTAAAGGCCGGCGCCAATGGCTTCATCCCGACCCGAATCTCCCTGACGAAAACAGAGTACTAAGACAACCCTATGTCTCCTGAACACACTCTTATATGTTCTTTCGTAAAGTTCCTACTTGACTAAAGCTAGTACATGAAATACAAGTTACCAACAGAAACAAAATACCGTCGACAGAGAAATGATCTCAGATCTAGGCTACATAAAAAGTCAAAGCTGCACCTGGGGGCCCGTCGCCATAGTACAGCGCCGGTATTTAGAGGGCACCGCTCCGACAAAGTCTGTCAACATTATGAGTTTAACTATGAGAAATGCGCCGTATTAATACTATGCATTATTATTATTATTATTATTATTATTATTATTATTATTATTATTATTATTATTATTATTATTATTATGTTTTACATATAAATATCATTCTGGTATCCGCCATGAGTCGTTATAATAAAATACCCACGGGCCACACACCCCAGACACAGTCCTGTTCACTTCACTGGCACACTGCTTGTTGGGAAATGTTTGTCAACAGCGAAGGTCGGCGAGCTAGGCAGATGCTACATAAACACGGCCGCCGAGGAGGAAACGCAGTAACTAAGAAAGTTTTTGATTGATTGTACATTGCTTAACGTCCCGACAGCAACAAGGCTTTCTCAGGACGTGCCTGCACTGCTTGTGAAAAAAAAAAAAAAAACTAAACAGAACATTGAATGTATGTCGCCAGCCGGTCAAATACGTTAAATAAACCTAACACATGGGGCCTAAATAATGCTAAGACCATTTAGCAACAACATACATCCAATATTAAGAGCTACAGGTAGTGCAGACAGTAGGGAGATTTTTAAAAAGGCAAATACAGGTGAATGGACCTCAGGTAGACAGAAATACATGCCCCAGAATAGAGAGAAAAACTCACCATGTGGGGCTGACCAGGGTGACCCTGGGAACTAAAAAGTACCTAACCCCACCCAAGTCCCGCAAGGCAGACCCGGGTGGGGGAACTAAGAAAGTAGTAAAGCTCGCTGGTAGATGCTTCTCTGTATGCGGCTTTCACGCTTTTCTGTAGTCAGACAAAATAAAGAAAAATCTGGCACTTGTCTGCAAACACAGTAGGATGAGCCCGGAATAGCACATGATTAGTAATTCTACAGTTCATCTGCACGCTTTTTTTTTGGACTAAATAGGCTGGCGCGAAGTAAGTTGAAATTCAGCCCGACTGTTACACTGAAGATGAAGACGATCCGACTCAGGATTACAAAATAAAGACGATATTTTATCAAATAAGTTGTTGTAAATATGCATCACTGTTTCCTAGGAACTTGATGGCACAACACTACCCGGAAAATAAAAATTTTAGGCGTCGCTTCAAAGCACAGTTGACTTATTTTGCCGGAGCGGCCGGCCAGGAGATGATGACTGGCCGCCATCTTTCCCCCTTTCGACTGCGGCAAGTATTGGTGGGGAGGGGTGAGGCGGGACCGAAGGGAGGGGGGTGGGGTGAAGGTGAACAGCCATATGAGGCCCTTTCAGATTAGAATTTTTACGGCTTGGCAGAAAAAGAGGGGAGGTGGGCGGGTGGGAGTGGGGGTGGGGGTGGGGTGGGCGTGGGGGTGGGGGGGGGAGGGTGGGCGGGTGGGGGTCGGGTGGGGGTGGGTGGGTGGGTGAGGGTGTGCAAAATCTATTCACAAAACCCGCGTTTGTCAGCTGTTCACAAAACCCGCGTCAACACAAATTTTCGCTGAGTAGAAAGTTTACGACTTTTCCCCTGCATTTCTAGATAGGCCATGTGATCAGAAGCTTCGGCACGAACAAAGTCTAGCTGCGGCCGGGCGAAAAGGTGTATATTTCCCAGTTTGTGAACAAGGAAATCCATCCCTCTACAAACCAGCACAGTGCGGGCTGCCAGGAATGGACCCCGTGTAAGTCTCGGCTTGCGTGTCTGTCCACTTATCGAAACTGTAATTCAAGCGAGCTACTCCAGTCAGTAAAAGGTTAACAGATTGCACTATATCCTTTATAATGTTCTCTGCAAGTCTTGCAATAATGCTGGATGTTACGTTTGTGGTTGTGTTATTCTTTTTAGGGCATGTGTGAGTTAATCATAGGAAAGATCTGGTGTTCGAGTTATTTTGTATACTGAAGAATTACATACCATTTTAGTATCATTCGTTTTCTTTTGCATGGACAGCTGCGATCGATTTTTGTTGTATAGCTAGAATTAGGCATATTTTCACTATATTGTAGCAAAGTCTGACCTATTTGGACTGGAAGGGTCGGGAAGGGTAGCAACCGTTCTAGTGACCTCAAATAATGATGACGTCAAAGTTTTTGCAATGCACATTTTGGCTACATTTACGGAATGTACGGAGTTTACAAAATGCACCTAAGAGTTCGTGGAAGATTGTAGACAGATCTAGAGTGCTATTTATCATGACTATTAATGAGTTTTGGTTGCGTTTTCTTTTCTGGTTGGCTGAGTTGTGTAGTTTTTGTGATTGTTTTGGAAATCTGCAATTCTATAACAGAGCGTGTTAGGAAATATGTGCGTGCATTGTATGAGATACACAGTGTATCAAAATTGCGGATGCATTGTAGAGGAGACAATGTATCTGTGTTGTTGCATTGTATGGGAGACGCAGTGTATCAGAATTGTGAAATCATTTTAGAGAGACAGTTTACCAAAGTGTGAATGCATTCGTGGATGCATTGTGCTGAGATTGCACCGTGAGAATGAAATATTATTGGAACTGTTACTCCAGTGTGGTCTACAACCTTGTGCTACGTGTGACGAGTTGCAGCTGAGTGAAGTTTCTTTACAAGAACCCTACGTGAGTGCGTCTGGTGAGATTAAAAGAAGTACCCAACGGAGAAAGAAACACGCTTAGAAAAGACGGGTACAAATAAATTGTGTTGTACCCGTCTTTTCTAAGCGTGTTTCTTTCTCCGTTGGGTACTTCTTTGCATATTACACGCTTGGCAGTCACCTTTTTGGTCTGGATTGTCTGGTGAGATTGTATCATACTACGACTACCACCACGTAACACTGGACAAATATAGGACTAACTTAAATTATGAAGTTTGAATTTCCTAAAATGAAAGTCGCTTCTGCTTTTTGCCTCATGTGTACGCAAGAGAGTTTCTTCCGTTATAAGCTTAACTTATGCAGCCCCGACACACCACAGCAAGACATGGATCGAGCATGACAGTTCACGGGTGGTGCCAGAATAGCTTCTCCCCCATAGGCGCCAAGCTATTCTGGCACCGCCCTTGAACTATCATGCTCGATCTGTCTCTAGAATTGTTTCAGCAGGAGCCATAGATTGCACCCGCAACTGTACGAGCTGATAAGGATCTAGACCTCTTGCAGATAGGTGGTGTCACTTTTTTTTCGGCAGTGAATGAGTTATCTCCTTTTCATTTCCTATACTAGACCTGGCGTAACGGGATGTCGCGCAATGTAGGGGACACAATTTTTATGGTCAATTTGCGCATAGTACTTTGTCACACCAACGTGACATCGGGTCCTTTTGACGCAGGGTTGCCTCTGACGTGTCACACCGGACAGGGAAGACTACATCGTCTAAATTTCGCAGAAACCGCGAATGTTCAACAAGGAGGCCCGGCAACTGCAGGAACTCATGAGATTCTTTAATACTTGTGCGTGCACTGTAAGAGCTAATGAAAATTAACATTTTTGCGCATTAAGGGCTGTGTAACCTATTGTAAGCAGGTTATATGTATTGTGTTTTGCAGGCGATGCTACTGCGTGGCAGCCAACAAGGGTGAATTCCTCGGAGAGTTTTACCCCCATGCCGACTCTAAATGCGGTAACTAGCGAGTCATTGTTTTTGGCGAACAAATATATTTTCCATAGGGGATGGGTGTGTGGGTGGGTGGGTAGGTGGGTGTGGAGAACTGGGAGGGGGTGGGGGTGAGGGGGGCTGGTTAGGGGTGGGGAGTGGGCAGCGTGCCTCGCATATCACTTTGGAGCCTTTAAAAAGTCAGACGTCCGTCGGGGGAAAAAAAAAAAAAAAATATATATATATATATATATATATATATATATATATATATATATATATATAATATATATATATATATATATATATATATATATATATATATATATATATACTACTCTGATTGAGTGCATTTTTTTGCTTTGGGCGACGCCTTTGTTATAAGTAAAGAATAATTGTACCACAAAATTGCCTAGGTGTTGCCTTTTCAAAATTAGGCTGTCTTCTTCCACTGCAACACCTCATAAAGCTTTACGGGAGCAATCTGCGCTGTGCTGGCGGTGCTACCAGTAAACTCTGGAGGCGGCTTCTAGTACGTGCGTTGTGTTTGCAATTTCAGGTTACGCCGTATGCCTGCCTGACGAGCTCCCCCCCTTGGGGCGAAACGGTCGTAGGCGGCAAAAACTTGAAATCTACTCAGCAGGTCCAATATCTGTTTGAGAATAATTTCTAACATTCCCCCCCCCCCTCGGGGGGAACACTGGATATTCTCCAGCGGATGGCGGGGCGCCTGGGGGTAGTCCCTATTACTTTATGTAGTAGGTGTTCAGTGGAAGGCTCAAAAGATCTAATAAGCGATAAAGTCACAAAAAGGGCAGCTGATGTCCTATGACACAATGCAAGCTTACCAGCCTGGAATTCCATGGCATTAGCACAGCATTCTCAGAATTTAATGAAATATTATATATATATATATATATATATATATATATATATATATATATATATATATATATATATACATATATATATATATATATATATATATATATATATATATATATATATATATATATATATATATATATATATATATATATATATATATATATATATATATATATATATATACTATATACTTTTAACAAAGGCGTCGCCCAAAGCCAAAAAATGCACTCAATCAGAATAGCTCAAGGGACGTAATTTTTCATTAAATTCTGAGAATGCTCTTGCTACGCTAATGCCATGGAATTCCAGGCTGGTAAGCTTGCATTGTGTCATCAGGACATCAGCTGTCCTTTTTGTGACTGCATCGACTACTAGTTCTAGAAAGGAGAGGGTTAGTGGGAGAGAAGGAATGACAGACCTATCATTTTAAGCCTTCCACTGAACACCTGCTACATAAAGTAAGAGGGACTACCCCCAGGCGCACCGCAACCCGCTGGAGAATATCCAGTCCTACCCCCGAGAGGGGAGGCTAGTAGGCGATGCAGTCACAAAAAGGACAGCTGATGTACTGATGACACAATACAAGCTTACAGGCCTGGAATTCCATGGCATTAGCGTAGCAAGAGCATTCTCAGAATTTAATGAAAAATTATATATATATATATATATATATATATATATATATATATATATATATATATATATATATATATATATATATATATATATATATATATATATATATATATATATATATATATTATGATGATCATGATCATGATGAATCTTTTATTTCAGGATATATCTATTAGGCCAAAGCCTTGCCTACAAGCTGTCCTGCGTACAAAACGAAACACATCATGATGAATCTTTTATTTCAGGATATAGCTATTAGGCCAAATGCCTTGCCTACAAGCTGTCCTGTGTACAAAACGAAACACATCAGGAATAAAACGCATCATTAAAACCAAAAGAAATGCAGGAGAATTTAACAAAAACAATGGTCGAATTATTATAATAAACAACAAACAACCCGTCGTTGGAGAATTTTTAAATTATACCTATACAAAAGCAAATAAAATAAGTTATTATTGTATTAATCGTATACACACATAAGACAGTGTCATAGAATCAGCATCTTCAATAGCTTATAGCGACACCAACAATACAATAGACTTTCAGTCAGCAATTGTATGGCTAAAGAGAAAATGTTTGACGTTGACGTGTTATCAGCAGTATTATGTTTGTCAGTCGAACTGTGGCGTCACACTGACTGGAGGTGAGTGTGCAAAGCACGTTTAAAAGGGGTTTTACCTGAAAATGATACAATGATAAGAGGCAGTGAGTTCCAGACAGAACTGCCTGAACATAGTATGCTAGATTGTAGATACCTATTCTGGGACGGGGTAAATGTCCGCGGACATTTCCTGAAGTTTAAAAACGTTCTTTGTAACAAAATGGGAGGTTTAAACAAAAGTCGTCGACTGAAGCACAAATTGTGTCAAAATGTGACAACTGTCACGAAGCTCGTCCCCGTACCCAACGACCATCGGGTCGAAGTCATCCGCAATGGGCCCGTGCACGACACTGGTTGACACTAGCACGCCTGTGCGCGGGCCCACTGCGGCCGACTTCGGCTCCATAGCTTTTTTTCCAACCGGGGTGGAGACTAGCTCCCACGATCTGGTAATTGTCATAGTCGTCACTTAACTCGTTACAACAGGGGTTTACGGTGTTTTCAACATTGTTTGTTCTCAACAGTGTGTGCCCGCGAGGAGCAGCTCCGTGGACAGCGTCTGGGGTGTACTCTGACAGGTGACTTTGCAGGTAAGCAGAGATGGCTTGTGACTGGTGACTTCCCAGGTAAGCAGAGATAGCTTGTGACTGCTGTAGATGGTTTGACATCCGTGCTTACAATATTTTTCTCTCCAAATATCTCGGCAAAGAAACACTTTCCTAAACAACTTAAGGATAAATAGTATCCAGTGTCAGTTGATCAAATATGACGTATATTTACTTATGAGCTGCTGATTTTTCTATACAGTCGTAAACATGTGTTTAAATCATTCTACCCCAACACCGAAATCCGTAAATTTTGCCGCTGTCCTCTGAAGACTGCATTGCAGTGCAGGACACAGATCGACCATGATAGTTCAAGGGTGATGCCAGAATAGCTTGGCGCCCATAGGCGCCAAGCTATTCTGGCATCACCCTTGAACTATCATGGTCGACCCTTATCTTTCTGTGGAGTGTCTGGGGTAGAATGAGTCAAACAATGAAAACTAGCCCTTGTTATTTTTCAATTCCCTACTAGTGCCACGGCGGAAAAGGAAAAATTTCAATTACAAGGACAAGCATGCCTCCGTCATGCATGTCTGTGCTGCTATTTGTTTAAATTTGCTTAATTTACTCGTTAACGTTAAAATGGATCTTTCATGCACTGCGCTGATTACATCCGAACCACATCCCGGGATGTAAAATTAGTCACTTTGAGAAAAAATTCAAAATTGTATAAACTGTACAGCAAAACCTGACTGACAAATTCTACACGTTTCATGGCATTTTCATGACTGAGGGAGGTCCGTCAAAGAAACATGAATGTTCCTGGGCAGTGCTTTTGGTTTACTATGTATAATGGCCTGTGCACTGTAAACGAGTATTAGTCAATGAGATCATGTCTCATTATAGCGACTGCGGCAAGTATTGGTGGGGAGGGGTCAGACGGGACCGAAGGGAGGGGGGTGGGGGTGAAGGTGAACAACTATATGAGGACCTTTCAGGTTAGAATTTTTACGGCTTGGCAGGAAAGGGGGGGGGGGAGGGGGTGGAGGTGGGGGGGAGGGGGGGTAAAATCTGTTCACAAAATCCGCGTTTGTCAGCTGTTCACAAAACCCGGGTGAACACAGATTTTCGCTGTGTATAAAGTTTACGACTTTTCCCCTGCATTTCTAGATACGCCATGTGATCAGAAGCTTCGGCACGAACAAAGTCTAGCTGCGGCCGGGCAAAAAGGTGTATATTTCCCAGTTTGTGAACAAGGAAATCCATCCCTCTACAAACCAGCACAGTGCGGGCTGCCAGGAATGGATCCCGTGTAAGTCTGCTTGCGTGTCTGTCCGTCCGTCCACGTATCGAAACCGTAATTGAAGCGAGCTACTCCAGTCAGTAAAAGGTTAACAGATTGCACTATCTCCTTTATAATGTTCTTTGCAAGTCTTGCAATAATGCTGGATGTTACGTTTGTAGTTGTGTTATTCTTTTTAGGGCATGTGTGAGTTAATCATAGGAAAGATCCGGTGTTCAATCGAGTTATTATGATAAGAATTACGTACCTTTTTAGAATGATTCGTTTTCTTTTTAGTCTAGCAGCTTACGCAATTTCTGCAGAGATAAGTATTTCGTCAAAAAAGTAACAATGGTTTGCAGGTACGAAACAAAAGTACTAATGCCATATGGTTTATGCATAGCAACAATATTTGTCCTTAGGATGGAGACATTTTTGTAGAAGTGTTTTTCGAAAGCTATTTTTCGATGTGATTAAACCAGTCCTCGTACACGGCCCGGATAAGGTGCAAGACGTTTTTGTGCATAACATTGACAATTTCGAGCATACAAGTTACAAGTGTATTCCAATGAGTAAATTAAAATCATGAGAAGTAGACATGCATACATATTTACGATAAAATAATTAAAAAAGTAATATTTTTAATGACGTAAGCATACTCGCGTCGTCAGTTTTAAAAATGGCGGCCAGCGAGATGCCTTCGAAAGAAGTCAATCAGACGGGCACGGTTGATGCAGCTTTACTTTACTCTTGAAGTGAAACAGAGATTATTTTGGATTTGAACTTTGAAGCACATCTTATCAACGTCATATGCGTTATTTTTCCTGGTCTTGTAAACAGTCTTTCCCATAGAACTCGATCTTTTGTGGGAGGAAAGCATATCGAAAGTAAACTCCCCTCGTGCATATTGTGCATTGTGTCTGCCGACCATCTTCAACATTGTGCAGACTTTTTTTTCCGGATACAACATGCATGTTGTTCGTCTGTTTTCCAGCCTAATGGCTCTAAGTGTAGGTCTCCTCTTTTGTTAATAGTGGAGATGGGATTTTTAACTGGTCAAGCACACTCCTATCCGACTGGTATTAGCACAAGCCAGCAGAGTGAAAACCATCTCCGAACCGTTTCCATCTAAATCACCATGTTCAGCTAAACACCTAAATTTAAATATTTTAGTTTTTGCAACCCATTCAACCAATCCGCACTCAAGTACTCACAAGAACTCTTATGTTCAAGCTTTATCGGGACTGCATGAGACACAATACAGATAGTAGCCCTCTCCACTATGTTACATGTTTTATTTATTGATTTATTATTGATTCATTTATGTATTCACTTACATATTTATTTATTATTTATCATTTTAATTATGGATGGAAGGAATTCCTTGATGCACATGATCACTAGTGGTATGGTGGTGGCTACCAAGGAGAGCAAATGTTCTTTTCAATATGCATACATCTGTGCATGTTCATAATCTATCCTTTACTTAGCATGCATATTCATAGGCCCCAGGTATCCCTGACTTATTTTATTTATTAATTTATTATTTTATTTATATATTTATTTGTTTGTTTGTGATGTATGTTTGCACATACACATCAGCATACAAGATGAGAACATACATATACAAATATATGGTAACAGGTCCATACCACCCGCTCCCCAACCCACATACAAAACCACAGAACACCCATTAAAAGACATGCACGTCTGTGCATGTTCAGACTATATCCTTTACTCGGTATTCATATGTCCCAGGTATCTTTGATTTGCCTTATTTTATTTATTTAAATTAATTATTTATTTTTTATTTGTTTGTAAAGCAGGTTTTGTACATATGCCGATGTTCTCATACACATACATGATAATACTGCCCACTCCCAAACCCACTCCACAACCACAGAACATCCACCAAAATACAAGTACATAATGTGCATGTTCATAATCTATCCTACACTTAGCATTCATATGACCCAGGTATCTTGACTTACTTTGTCTTATTTATTTAACCGCCATGAGATGACATTAGTCGCCTGCTCGGCATTAAACACAAATAACTATTTATTTAAATTATTTATTTATTTACTTTTGTTTGTTTGTAATGCAGGTTTTGTACATACACATCAGCATACAAGAAGAAAATATACACATAATATATAGATGGTAATAGGTGCAATACCGCCTTTTCCCAAATACACACACAGAACCGCAGAACACCTACCAAAAGACATGCACATCTGTGTATGTTCATAATCTATCCTTTACCTAGCATGCATATGTCCCAGGTACCTTAGACTTACTTTATCTTATTTATTTAAATTATTTATTTATTTGTTTGTTTGTAATGTAGGTTTTGCACATACACATCAGCATACAGCATAAAAAACATACACCATGGTGCCCCTGTGCATGTGGCCACCAAAACTATTCTGTCAGGTCTGTCACACCCAGCCAATCATCTCTTTGAGCTTCTGCCCTCTAGCCGGCGGTTCCGTGCTTTGAAAGCCAGAACCTCTCAATTCAGATGCAGTTTCTTTCCAGAAGCTGTCCTCAGTACATCACCATCCATGGATCAACGCGATTCCATGATTTGTGACATATGACTGATTTGTGTTTAATATTGTTTATCTATCTGTAAGTGCTGTATACAGGATGATCGCCAACTGTGTGTATGACATGATGAATGCCCTACAAGTGAGGATGTATTTTACTGTCGCCATGCCACACACAAATCCTTGTAACGTTTTACTTGGTGAATAAATGTCTTATATCTTATACACGTACATGGTAATAGTAATACCGCTCGCTCCCAACCCCACTCCAGTTACATACACAGAACCGCAGAACACCCACCAAAAGAATGTACATCTGTGCATGTTCATAATCTAAGCTTTACTTAGCATTCATATGTCCCAGGTATCTTTGACTTACTTTATCTTATTTATTTAACCGCCGTGAGATGGCCGTAGTCGCCTGTGCGGCATTAAACACAAATAACTATTATTTATTTATGTTTGTTTGTAATGTAGGTTTTGTACATACACATACACAGTAATAAGTGCCATACCGCCCCTCTTTCAACCCCACCCCACATACACACACACACAACCGCAGATCACCCACAAAAGACATGCACAATTGTATACTGATAATTATAATAGAGATTTGAGGTTAAAGTGGCTTGTATTGACTGCCTGTGTTTTAGCTGCCCACCTACAAATCTCATGTGTACAGTTAATCACACTGCACATGTAGCCATCAGTTCTGTAAAAAGTACTGTTGGCCTCATGCACAGGGGCACCAAAACTCAAAGATAAGGCCACACCTGATAACAATAACAGAACTAATATGCAAACTCAGCCACTAGTTCTGTAAACAGCACCTTTGTAAACAGTACCAGTGGCCAAATGCACACATGCAGCTATCAGTTCTGTAAATAGTACTGGTGGCCACATGCACAGGGGCACCAAAATTAAAGGTGAGGCCAAAACTGCCACCTGAAACAAAACGCTACCTAAGTACACACACATATCAATGATATAGTCAACCTCCATGTGCGTTAGGCGGAACAGGCTTAAAGTATGGGACTGTAAATCTTACAGCGAAATGTCAAAACCAGTAAGAAAATAATGTAACATCATCAAGTACCTGAATTTTGTAAATCACTCACATAAAACATGAGAACTCATCGAGCCCAATGTTGTTATGAGTAGGTGATGGAAACCCTGAAAGAAATAGTACGTGTACATTATAAAGTATGTGCCTCCTGCCCCCCCCCCCCCCCCCTCTTAACTAGCTGTTCATCATATCTCATTCATTCAAGGGCGCCCACCTTGGTACGACGGTGCGACTTTTTTCGCACCAATAATTCTGCCCCCCCCCCCCCCCCCACCCCCCAACCACCCACCCCCATAAGAGAGAGAGAGAGAGAGAGAGAGAGAGAGAGAGAGAGAGAGAGAGAGAGAGAGAGAGAGAGAGAGAGAGAGAGAGAGAGAGAGAGAGAGAGAGAGAGAGAGAGAGAGAGGTCATTCTTAGGTCAGTCGATCAAAACAACGCTCAAATTTGAAATTCGATTTATTTGCTACATGTATAGATATATACCTTAAATGAGAAACAAGTTTCGTGTTTTATTTCTTTTTTTTTTTTTTTTCATTTGTCGCACCAATCTTTGGACCCACTGGGCGCCCCTGTTCATTTATCACTTGACTGACTGATTTATTAAATTGTCTCTATGTCACCTTTCTCCGTTTTCTTTCTCGTGTTAATCCCAATATATATGTCAGTGCTAATGCCAGCTGCTAAGAATCCTTGCAGCGAACTGCAAATGTCTATATGCAGACAGACTGCAAATTACGCAGCAGCAAAATAAGTTTATCTTTTGTGCAGTAGGTTACTGCTAGCAAGATAGGGTTTAATTTTAAACAAAGCATTGCATAAATGTCCAAGCGTGTTCACATTGTGCTGTGTCCTTTTTCAGTATAAAGTAATCACTGAGACTGCATAATTGGCACTGGCAGTGATCGCACATCACAACATAACTTGCCAATGCAACTGATTGAAATAAATGTTACAGCAATAAATAATTAATCAAGTTCCAAAACTTTGCTCAGCCATGACAGTTAAAACCAAGTGGTGTGGCACTCTTTCTCTTTTACAGCATGTTGCACTTCGGACTGACAGAGGTTTCGAAGATAGCGTTTGTGTTGTGAGTTGCGTTTTGTTTTGGTGCTGTGGTGTCAAAATGAAACGGGCAAAGCGATGGTAAAGTGAATGAAAATAAACGCGACAAACCTTTATCAAGACGTACAAATGCACAAAGAAACTTTACACGTTTGCTTTTTTGGGAAACAAACAAGCTTATGTAGAACAAATAAAAAAGAACTCGTCGACATACCGAAATTCACGGCAGGAGTCCGCGTGTATATGTGTCGATCACGTGATTTGGGATACCTTATTGTTGAGTAATGATATTTGAGCTCAAAGCAAGCTTTTTCGTAATGGTTTCTTCTCTTAATATAATTAAGTGTGAAATTTTACTTAAAAAATAATGAAATCCTTTTAAGTGACATATAGTGCATACTACCACTAAATACAGGACCAAATGAGGACCGGGTAAACTACTGATCCGCAGTGAACATGGCTGCGATAGTTCTGATTTCGTCTGCAGCCGTACTGGAAACAAAGTGTGCTACAGAAAAATGTCTCCATCCTCCGGCGGTTTCAAACGAGTGCGCACTGCTTTTATTCCTACTAGACTTCATTTTGATATACCAAAACCTATGTTACTCTCTAGAAAATCACTATCTCGCAAACGGCTGATCTTCTATGAAGGGCAGCTGCTAGACTATTTGCATGGAGAGTTGCAATCGATTTTTGTTATGTAGCTAGAATGAGGCATATTTTTCGCTACATTGTAGCAAAGTCTGACCTATTTAGACTGGAAGGGTCGGGGAAAAAAAAAATGTTAAATGTTTAGGGCTTAACGTCTTGGAAGGGTCGGGAAGGGTAGCAACCGTTCAAGTGACCTCAAATAATGATGACGTCAAAGTTTTGCAATACACAATGTTGGCTACATTTACGGAATGCACGGAGTTTACGGAATGCACCTAGGAGTTCGTGGAAGATTGTAGACAGATCTAGAGTGTTCCTTTTCATGACTATTAAAGAGTTTTGGTTACTTTTTTTCCATATTGGTTGAGTTGTGTAGTTTGCGGGATTGTTCGGGAAATCTGTAATAGTATAAAATAGCGTGTTAGGAAATCTGCAGATGCATTGTAGAGAAGACAGCGTATCAGTGTTGGTGCATTGTATGGGAGACGCAGTCTAGTCAGAATTGTGAATGCATTGTAGAGAGACAGTGTACCAAAGTGTGGATGCATTTGTGGATGCATTGTGCTGAGATTGCATCGTTAGAATAAAATATTGTTGGAACTGTTACTCCAGTGTGGTCTACAACCTTGTGCCACGTGTGGCGAGTTGCAGCTGAGTGAAGTTTCTTTACAAGAACCCTACGTGAGTGTGTCTGGTGTGATTGTATCATACTACGACTACCACCACGTAACACTGGACAAATATAGGGCTAACTTAAATTATGAAATCTGAAGTTCCAAAAATAAAAGACGTTTCTGCTTTTTCCCTCAAGTGTACGCTAGAGAGTTTCTTCCGTTATAAGCTTAACTCATTCAGCCCTGACACACCACAGCCGGACATGGAGCCAGCATGACATTTCAAGGGTGGTGCCAGAATAGCTTTTTGTCCATCGGCGACAAGCTATTCTGGAAACCACCCTTGAACTATCATGCTTGATCTGTCTCTAGAATTGTAATACTTTCCTTCAGAGGATGCAAGTTAAAAAAATGGGGGATTTCGGTCCTGGACCAGAATGTGTTAAAAGGCAAGAGCAAACCTCTGGTACGTGTGTCTACTCACCTGGAATGTGCAAAGAAGGGCAAAACGTTCTGAGCTGCGGCAGGACAACAGAATTCCCCACACGGGTCTGCCATGGGCACGTGGGTGGCCCTTCACTGACAGCAAATCGTGTTTCTGAAATCATCGCGTAAACTCAGCCTCAAAGATCCCCAGCCGTCAAAGGAAGATTGACACACAGTAATTTCTCAGCAAGTGTCATAGATCCTCATGAGCCGCCGCAATTGCACGGGCTGATAAGGATCTATACCTCTTGCAGTTATGTGGTGTTCTTTTTATTCTCGGCTATGAATGAGTTATCTCCTTTTTAGTTCCCATAGTAGAACTGATGTTGCTTAATTTAAGTGACATAGGGTCAGTCTGCCGCATAGCACATTGTCACACCAAAATGACCCCCGTTTATTTGATGCATGGTCGCTTCTGGCGTGTTACACTGTATAACATATACAGTATGAATCAGCTATGTATATGTGTTGTGTTTTGCAGGCGATGCTTCTGCGTGGCAGCCAACAACGGTGTATTGAACACCTACTTTCACCCTCTTGCTGACTCTAAATGCGGTAAATAGCGAGTCCTTGTCAGTGTGTTAAAAAGATATTTTTCTTAAAAGATCGGTGAGTTGGTGGGTTTGAGAAGATTAATAGATCAGAAATACATTTGGTTGCATTGTCCATCATTTCCGTAAATGCGTCATACCATTCAATAGTGGCTGAGGGATTTCGATAAACAAAGCAGATTAATAATGGGGTGGATTTGCTTGCTTTTACTTCTATCTAAATGCTTTCCACTACTTTCGATTGTAGATCTGTCAGTCCTTCGAGCGTAGTCCCTAATAGAATAGTTTAAATACACGGCTATACCCGCGTGTTTAGGGGAAGCAGTTTTGCGACCAAATACATGACAAGATAGGATGAACCATAACCCACAAAGTTCCTTTTATATGCGAGCTGTCCTCGCTGTCAATGGTCTCTACCTTTTGTCTTTGACCTGATTCTGATGTTGAATTATCTCCTATTGAAAAAGTCTCGCAGATTTTCAAATGCGTCAGTGAGTTCTATAAGCGGCGCAGGACATACGCGTCATTGATTTTTCAAACGTCATTTGTCATGACGTAAGTTTAAGTTTTTACGTAATTTTATATTTTACGTGATATGAGTTTCACTTTCGTTTCATAGGCTTGAGAAAAAAGTGACAAAACTGGAACTTCGCGGTACAATTTTAGTCTTGCATTAATTTGTGTAAAAGCAGGTTGATTTTACCTAGCGACATGATATACTAAGTACACGGGTCACCTGCATGCTCTTCTGAAAGCGCGTCGATATGTGTTAGTGCGTGCATGCGCGCGCGCTCCAAACATCTCCGAGAGACATAGATCTTCATGCGCCTGAAGGGCGCATGAGGATCTATTCCTCCTGGAGATGCGCGCATGTTTGTGTGTGTGTGTGTGTGTGTGTGTGTGTGTGTGTGTGTGTGTGTGTGTGTGTGTGTGTGTGAGAGAGAGAGAGAGAGAGAGAGAGAGAGAGAGAGAGGAGAGAGAGAGAGAGAGAGAGAATGACGTCATATTTAGAGTATTGTATCAGTGTCTGCGTGGAGTTGCCTCTTTTACGTTACTGCCACTGTCTGACTTTCTCTAGAAGTAAATTGTTTTTCAGTGTTTTACTTCTTTTCTGAAAAGAATTATTTTGTACTAAAGAAGTTGAAAGGATACAAAGCCGGATAACAAACTCATCCAATGTTTGTTTTTTTCCAAACTAGCTATATGCAAAAGTTCAAGTAAATATGACAAAAATTACGGATTCTAATCTGGGTCAACCGACTTCCTGTAAACGATTGTTTATGTCTTCAATAAGATATTCAATTACAATATGCTCGAAAGCTCTCTTAGCCACCCACTTAAGAAAGTATATCGCCAAGTTTCAAGCGTGTGTGTACAAAAATATTCTCTTGTTTACATACATACGCACACACATACATACGCACATACGGCTCATCGCGACAAATGTACGTTCAGCAGCGAGGTTAGCGTAAATAGACATGACGTAATATTTATCTTGTTACTGGAACTTTGTTATACAAATGATATATATTTAAATGACCTATAAGCAGCTGATGCGTATCAGGCTTGTCTGTAGACATAACGACGTGGAAAGATAACAATAAAACAACACCTATGAATCAAGAGGAAAATTTTTTTTATTGAATAGGCGTGGGTTTTTTTTCAATGCAGACGAGGGAAAAAACCAACCTAGTCTGTACTTTGACACACTACAAATCGATAAAGAGTGTGGAGGTAGGGGTGGGGAGAGAGAGAGAGAGAGAGAGAGAGAGAGAGAGAGAGAGAGAGAGAGAGAGAGAGAGAGAGAGAGAGAGAGAGAGAGAGAGAGAGAGAGAGAGGTAGGTGCTGGCTTGTAGAGAGATGGGTTCCAAGACCCCCTCCCCCCTCCCCCACCCCCGCCTTTCCAGTCTCGTAACCACCCCCCAAACCCCACACACACCACCCCCACCCACCCCACCTCACACACCTTAACCTCTTCCCCTTCTTTTCTATTTTTCGGCGAGTGGAAAGAATGATTTGGACTATGGGCACATTTCTGTGTGAGGTTACATGGTCACAACAAGATGTTGCAAACTCTTTCTCTCCCTTTCCCTCGCCGGAAAATCTTTTTGTTGTTGTTGTCTACTGTATTTAAAAAAAAATATGGAAGACTTTGAAATGGGGCTGGGTTGGAGCGCATTCCGGAGCATGGACATGACGTTTTGGCGTGCGGCGCAGAAATTCTGGCAAAGAAGTAACACGATAAAATGACGTCACGTCTAGCCATGCAAACTTTGCTAGAAAACGTCTTTTTGGCGCCAAGCGCCGTGTGTGTGTGTGTGTGTGTGTGTGTGTGTGTGTGTGTGTGTGTGTGTGTGTGTGTGTGTGCGTGTGTGTGTGTGTGTGTGTGATGGTGTGTGTGCGTGTGTGTGTGTGTGTGTGTGTGTGTGTGTGTGTGTGTGTGTGTGTGTGTGTGTGTGTGTGTGTGTGTGTGTGTATGTGTGGCAGCGACTAGAGCCCGCGTTTGAGGACGGACACGTGTGAAATTTTAGGATATTGTCCCTAACAGAATTATCTCGGAACCTTTTTTTTCGAATTTTTTTTATTAAGATGCTCATTGGCGAGAAAATGGCCGTTTCGCAAAAACCGGTTCATCCACACTGGAGTCCGTAATTTTTAAGTCCCTTCTATTTATAGAAGGGACCTTTTAGGACAGGTCGCGTGGGGCGAATTTAATAGCATGTCCATGATGTCAACAGTGGGCAGGCTAAACCTCTAACAATTGAAGTAACAAGATAAAAATTACATCATTTCTAGTTACGCTAACCTCGCTGCTGAACTTACATTTGGCGCGAAGCGCCGTACGTACGCATGTATGTATGTATGCATGTGTGCGCGTATGTATGTAAACAAGAAAATCTCCGATATTTCTGTAATCTGGGTCAACCGACTTCCTATTAACGGTTGTTTGTCTTCAATGAGACATTCGATTACAATATGCTCATGCACCAGTTTCAGGAAATGGATTGACCATGATAATTCAAGGGCAGTGCCAGATTAGCTTGTCGGCGCCAAGCTAATCTGGCACTACCCTTGAATTATCATGGTCGACCCATCTCCTGCTGTAGTGCGTCAGGGCTGAACGGGTTAATGATTTATAACGGAGACATTGCAAACTCTTGCTGCCTGGAACAGGCCGCTTGAAAGTAAGGCTGGAGCTAATGTGGGTCAACAAGAACCGTAGGTTCACATCAGGAGACATTGCAAACTCTTGCTGTCTGGGATAGACCGCTTGAAAGTAAGGCTGGAGCTAATGTGGGTCGACAAGAACCGTAGGTTCACATCAGGAGACATTGCAAACTCTTGCTGCCTGGGGTAGACCGCTTGAAAGTAAGGCTGGAGCTAATGTGGGTCAACACGGGCCGTAGGTTCACATCAGGAGACATTGCAAACTCTTGCTGCCTGGAGTAGACCGCTTGAAAGTAAGGCTGGAGCTAATGTGGGTCAACACGGGCCGTAGGTTCACATCAGGAGACATTGCAAACTCTTTGCTGC
The DNA here is from genome assembly GCA_036245525.1 of Semisulcospira habei. NCBI lineage: Eukaryota > Metazoa > Mollusca > Gastropoda > Semisulcospiridae > Semisulcospira > Semisulcospira habei. The sequence continues at coordinate 171,720,954 of BTPG01000004.1, forward strand.
CTGGGGTAGACCGCTTGAAAGTAAGGCTGGAGCTAATGTGGGTCAACACGGGCCGTAGGTTCACATCAGGAGACAATACAAACTCTTGCTGCCTGGGGTAGACCGCTTGAAAGTAAGGCTGGAGCTAATGTGGGTCAACACGGGCCGTAGGTTCACATCAGACGTTGCGACTAAAGGGGCTTATGCAAATCTATGTCCTGCTTAGTGGGGGGGGGGGGGGGGGGAGGGGGGGGGGAAGGGGGGAGATACGATCGTGAATGACAATAATCACGACGTAGCGACGTTTATATATATGATCCGCTCGTATACCTTTTGCGCAAACGGCTATCGGACGGACGTCGGCCGCTGTGGGCCCCCGCTCGACAGCGCGCAGGCCGGCTGCGGCCGAGTTCTGCCCGATAGCCTTTGCATGTAGGTAAGTATGATTCGTCATTATATTTATGATTTTCTTTGTGACCAGAGTGTGCCCGCGAACAGGCCCCTGCTGCCGGAAAGCACCTGAATTGTAAGCCCGACGGAGATTGGTGAGATAAACAAAGAGCGCGTCATCTCCTACGTCATCTTCTCCGTCAACGTTAAGGGTGTTCAAGTTCAAGTTGCTAATACAGTGACGTAGGAACCGGAGGTGGAGCGGGGACGGAGGAGAGGTGGCGGGGGGGGGGGGGGGATGGGGGATGGTGATAAAAAGCGCTCGTGCTACTCAGTCTCATCTCCCGCTACCCTCTCCCCGCCAATGCCTGAGAAAAGCGAGGGGAGGGTGAAATGCGAATTTGAATGTTTTGTACAGCACTCCCCACTGCCCTCCTCCCCTCCTCCCACTCCCCACCAAAAACACACACGGAGAAAAAGTTAATAGCGTGTTTAGTTGTGTCTTTGCAAATACAAAGTTAGTAAACGTTTGGTGGTTTTGTTTATTACATGTTGTGCAGTGTGTGTGTGTGTGTGTGTGTGTGTGTGTGTGTGTGTGTGTGTGTGTGTGTGTGTGTGTGTGTGTGTGTGTGTGTGTGTGTGTGTTTTTAACGTAACGAATTGTCTCCAAATGTTTGTCTCTGAAAGCTCCAGGAAAAAGACGAGAAGTGTTTTCAGCCAGTCCAGCATGTAGCCAGCCCGTTAACCCATGACCAGGAAACAAACAATTAACAAAAAAATAACTGCAAGAGACATATATTCCCATGAGCCGCCCGCAGTGTGAGCTCTTGGTGACAGAATTAACCCATTCAGCCCTGACGCACTACAGCAGGAGATGGGTCGACCATGATAATTCAAGGGTAGTGTCAGATTAGCTTGGCGCCTGTCGGCGCCAAGCTAATCTGGCACTACCCTTGAATAATCATGGTCGATCCATCCCCTGCAACAGGTACGTAGTCGTTAGATGACGCCTCCAAAATCTGGGACTGAAATACGTGCGTCGGGCTGAATGAGTTAACAAAGTTTCTGAAACACACTACTGCGTCGACTGGCGATAAAGTGAGTAATACGCAGTTCGTCCAGCATAACTGTCAGAAATACTAAGAACAGGTATAAAGAAGATGTTGCAAACTATTAACCCTGTATTGCTTGGTACAGGTAACTTTAATTAAAAAAAAAGAGTTGGAATGTCGTAATATGAAAGACTTTACTTATTTGTTTATTTATTTATTGTTCGCCTTTCTATCCCGTTGTGTCCCAGGCAGGAAATACCCCCATTTTAGAGTTGTCCTTTTGAAGACGCGTTACCATTAGGAAGACACATCAACCATGAACCACAGAACACAACAGGAAAACAAACGCAGCATACAAAGAAACAAAATCAAGGAAATAAATTAACGAACACAATATGTGAATTATTTATTTTTAAAAAAAAACACAACACACACACCACAAAACCTGGCGTTGGAGAATTTGTAACTGACAACGATGCAAAAGCAAGGGAAATAAGCTGTTAATCTTATACGCATCTAAGACAGTGTCATAGAATCAGTAGCTTATAGCGACACCGACAATACAATAGACTTTCAGTTAGCACATGTATGGAGAAAGAGAAAATGTTTGACTTTTACGTGTTATCAGCAGTATTATGTTTATCAGGCGAACTGTTAATTCACGCTGATTGGAAGCGAGTGTGCAAAGCACGTTTAAAAGGGGTTTTACCTGGAAATAATTTAATGATCAGAGGCAATGAGTTCCAGACAGAACTACCCGAAAATAGTAGGCTTAATTTGTAAATATCTATCCTGGGGCAGGGTGAAGCATTAGAGAGAGAGAGAGAGAGAGAGAGAGAGAGAGAGAGAGAGAGAGAGAGAGAGAGAGAGAGAGAGAGAGAGATGATGATGATGATGATGATGATGATGATGATGATGATGATGATGATGAAACGTTTTATTCAGGACAAAAAGTTTTAGGCATAGCAATGCCTATCTTCCAAACTGTCCTGCTACTCTACACATATAAAAATACATCAGACGATACAGCAAAAGATAAAACACATATTATAAGTAAAAAGACCCATCCCCCCCCCCCCCACACACACACACACTCTCTCAGCCCACTCTCAGAAAGAAAAAAAAAAAGAAAAAAAAAAGAAGAAATTAAACCAATATATATATACACTTGTATGAACCTGACATGTTAATGCAGACAGTCGAACTATTACATAACCTGCAGCAATAATAATAATAATAATAATAATAATAATACGGTTATTATATAGCCGCTTTTTCTCAATTTTGGGTGAATCGACTCAAAGCGCCGCGAACTGAAACCCAACACGCACACACGTAACAGACACGGATTTACGCCATTTAAGACAAACACAGAACAAGACAGACGAAGGGCCAGTTCAGCTACTGAAGTTACAGAGATTTTTGATCGCTTGTATTTGAAATTTGTAAAGTGGCCTGAAACCGGTACCAAAGTGTGTGTGTGGGGAGGGGGAGGGGGGTGGGGGGGGGGGATGGAAGAACCGGAGTACCCGGAGAAAGAACCCCCGACGGTGCGCCCGAATTAACGGTGACACTTACTAGAGGAGAAAAATCCGACGCCGGAACCCGGTATCGAACCTCGCATCTTTGGCATTGGTGGCAGGCGCCTTAACCACTGCGCCACGGACCGCCCCGCAATCTGCTGTGCTGGAGCAATATACAAAGCAGAAAGATAGAACAATCACAACGACAGCAGATATTTATGGACGCGAGCTCTGAAGATAGATAACTTTGAAATATACTTTAAATGAGAGGGCAAGTTATTTCATGACTTAGCACCTAAAAATGATATGCTAGATTTGAAGATGTCGATTCTCGGTTTTGGGAGATGGAGTAAGCTGTTCCTCGTGTTCTCTCTATTCGTGTGGGAAGACAGCTCACGGAGATAGGGAGGGGCGGCATCGTTTAGAATTTTTTGCACAAGTAAGCATCTATTAAGTTCCAATTGTTTACTAAGTGGTAGGATGTTAGGGGCCTTCAGTCTTTCATCAGTAGAGGACGAACCAGGAAGAATAAGCTTAATACCTCGCCGGTAAAGGGAATTAATTTTTTTCAAATGAATGTCTCCACAGCCGTCCCAGATATTGGAAGCATAATTACAATGTGTCTTGATGTGTGCGTTAAAGAATAGTTTTCGAGCATCAATGTCAACTATACGACTTACTTTGGATAATAAAAAGAGATTCTTCGAAATAGTTTTACAGGCAGTTTCTATGTAAGGCTCCCAGCTGAGCTGTTCGTCGACTGTCATTCATAACAAACGATGTTTTGACACTTGCTCTATGGGCTGAGAGTGAAGGGACAGTTCAATGGGTTGCAAACCACGTTGATGCTTTTGGCGTGTCGTTACCAACATACTTTTCGTTTTAGGAATACTAATAATCATATGATTTTCTTCACACCAAGTTGACACTTCATCTAAACTATGTTGGAGGACAGCGCTCACGGTTGAAACATTTTTATCAGATACATGTAATGATGTATCATCAGCAAATAGTTCACAGTTTGTGTCGGGGTGCGATATTGACAGTGGAAGGTCATTTATAAAGATGTTGAATAATAACGGTCTTAGGGTGGAACCCTGAGGAACACCATGGGTCACCAGTCCTTCCGCTGAATATTTACCATTCAAGAACACTTTCGGCGTTCTGTCTAAGAGATAGGACGAGAGAAAAGCGACTGCATTTGAGTCAATGTGATATAAAGGTAACTTCTTTAGTAAGATTGAGTGGTTAATGAGATCGAAGGCTTTTTTAAAGTCTAGAAATACTACACCTGAAAGTTTGGACTCATTTATGGCAGTAAGCCATTTGTGGGTTATGAGAGTTAAGGCTGTCTGACACAAATGTTTAGGCCGAAAAGCTGATTGTGCTGTACTAATAAGGCGGTTTTCCTCCAGGAATTGAAGTAAATGATTATGTATATGCTTTTCAAGTGGTTTGTACACTGCTGATAAGATTGAAATAGGTCTGTACTCACTTGGGTCGCTCAGATCTTTGCTTTCTGGCAGAGGAGTAACTTTTGCTATTTTCAATTCATCGGGAAACATGCTCTTTTAAATCGAAAGGTTATATATAAAGGTAAACGATTCAACAATATAAGGGCGCGCAATTTTCAGGATTTTACTGCTAATACCGTCTACACCACAAGATGTTTTACTTTTCATGTTGGTTATAGATTTTTCTACATCAAGGACGTCATTAGGGGAACTGAGAAAGTATTTCCAGTGTTTATCTGACTGTGCTGTTTCAATTGTTTTGAACATACGTATTCACCTGGCTCACTGGTGTTCGTCTGTGACAGGATTTTAGCAATGTTAAGAAAGTGTTCATTAAATACATCAACTGTGAGGTGCGGGGGGACACTCGTTGATTTGCTAGATTGTCCTTTAGTAAATGTGTTAATCACCTACCACACGCTGCTTATGTCTTTGCCGCCCGCAATAATCTTTTCATCATACTGCCTCTGTGCTTTACGTACTAATGATTTAACTATGTTTCGCTGTTTTTTGTACTCGTTAAATTTCTTTTGTTGTTTCAATAGATCTGTTAGTTCCATCTCACTTTTAATCTCATCCGTCAGCCACTCAGGCACAGTGGGGTGTTTAACACGCTTAGTGCGCCTCGGGGCATGTCTGTCAAGAACACCGAGGTACAACTTATACCAGTGGGACAGCGCTACATTGGGATCGTTATAGTTATACACATCGGAAAATGGTGTTTGGGAAAGGTCATGCAAAAAATCATCTTGGTTAAATTTTTTGAATGATCTGTAGAGGATGGTTATATGCTCCTTATGAGGTTTCTTTGGGAACTTCGCAGATAATGAAAAACAAATAGGAAAATGATCACTGACAGAGATGCTGGGTGCATAGATATTGCTAAGGGCACTGTCGTTGGTTGTATAAACATGGTCAATTAATGTGGAAGAAGTAGCAGTGACCCTGGTGGGTGACTGAACTACTTGTGTAAGGCCTAAGAACGTTATCATGGATTTCCATGACGTGTTGCCAGGTTTCAATAAATCAACATTAAAATCACCGAGTATATGTTTATCACCCTTGGAGTTTTGTACTTTGTCAACCATTACAACAAAATCATCTTGCCAGGACACTGTAGCTGCGGGGTTTCTGTAAATAAAACATACTAAGGTAGGGGTTGACTTGGCGGTTGCTTTTATCTCAAGCCACAGGCTTTCCACATAGGTGGATTCCAGGTCTCATCGTCGTGTCACGTTGTTAGCAATAGTATTGTGAACATAAGCACAAATGCCAGTATGACCAGGCGCTGAAGCATCTCGCCTATGAACGGAGAAATTTTGTATGGTGATAGCTTGGTCACTTATATTCTCTGTCAACCTACTTTCTGTAAAGCCAAATATATATGGGGAGGGTTGGTTGAGTAGTACTGTAACGTCTGATACTTTACTGCAAAGGTGATATACATTGAGGTGGCCTATTCTAAGCAAATGATCGCTGACAATAGTAAACATGTCAGGTAACTTCGCAACCAAATACTAGTTTCAAATATACTAACAAACTTAATGACAGTTTAAACAACAATAAAAGTGTCACTATGTGGCATGCAGATCAGTGGTCAAAACACAGCACTGAAACATGCGCGAAAGATTTTTAAAAAAAGGAAGTAAAAGATAGCGGATCGTAGATGTAAGTGAAAAAGGTCTGCAGATATAGGTCTCTGCGTGTGCAACGTACCGTTGCTAAAAACAAAACGCGATGAAGCGTACCAGAGTAATCTTATTCTATTTGCTACCGACACAGTCAGTGATAAGAATCACTTTAATAGCGACTAAGTTGTGCACTCCTGTTCAATACACAGGCTGACACAGTTTGTAAAGTCACAGAGCGCTGCAATTGTCATAATTATACTCGCATTTTGATGAGAATTGCACGCGGGTGTGTCTATCCACACTGATCACTAAGCCAGTCATCACACAGTCATCAGGGGTCAAGTGCTAATCCTGAACCTCTTAGTAACAGGATTATGTTGTGTGATTGTATCGCGACTAATCGTCGCACAAAGAGACGCACGCAATGGGTGTCACTGATCCGTTACGATCTAGCACACAACAAATACGAACTAAACGTGGTTGAGACTCCTTCGTGACGTCAGAGAGAGAGAGAGAGAGAGAGAGAGAGAGAGAGAGAGAGAGAGAGAGAGAGAGAGAGAGAGAGAGAGAGAGAGAGAATGTTAGTGTTCATGTGTGAGGCTGAGCGTTAACTCATTTAGCCCCAACGCCCTACAGGAAGTGTTAGAACGACCATGATAATTCAAGGGTAGTGCCAGATTAGCTTGGCGCCTGACGGCGCCAAGCTAATCTGGCACTACCCTTTAATTATCATAGTCCATCCATCTCTTGGAACTGGCACACAGTTGTTAAGTGACACCTAAAAAATATGGCAAATGCAGCAGTAGGGTTAAATGGGTTAAAATACCGGTACGGATTTTCGTACCGGTACGCAACTCTGTTGAAGAGCAGCTTTGGCCACGGGAAAAAATGGTCAGACTTTATCCGAGTTTGGAAAATGAGAAACCGCATTTTACTTATCCGAAGTTTAATTAACTCAACCTGGGTCATTTTAGAAATACGCTGTAAAATTAATCTTAAAAGAGCAGCTTTGGGCAGCGGAAAAATCTGGTTCGACTTAAGCGTTTCTCGTCATATCCGTCTTTCACTTGGGCGTATGGAACTGCATTTGAAAAAAACAAAAATAGTTCGACTTTTGAGAGGAGAAACACCTTCGTCTTATCCGAAGTTCGACTTAAGCGAGTTGGAAATATCCGTTGTAAAGTTAGTCGTAGGAAAAAACAAAAAAAAAAACAGCTTTGGTCGGGGAAAAAATGTTGTTAGACTTAAGGTTGTATACTATACCTACATTTTTTAATTGAAAACTGCCCTTTATAGGGTTTTTTGAGAGCCTTGTTGAGTCTGGAGGCTATTGTCACCCTGACAGACCCATGGTCCCGGGCATATTTGTAAGTTTGAGCCGTTTGAATGAGGTACCCCATGAACAAAAACACGCAAAATAGCTGATTTCAGAACACAATAAAAACTTATCGAATAGTGTGTTAAAATGATAAAGAAACATCTAGATCACTTCATATAGTATGTTAGTATTTTCTCGTAAAAAATGTTTGTTCTGATAATTGGAATTCTAAGTGCAATCTTTAAAAGTGTATGTTGTAAATTCGCAAATTGCCCGGATGTTATCAATAACATTACAAATGTTTGCAATGTTGGGCAATTGCTCAGGCCCTTTTTATTCGATAAAGTCGTACTTTAGATCATATCACACACATTATTTATGAAAAAATAAGGGGGTCCCGCGCAAAAATTGGCACTTTGGGTCGTTTGCGAGTGCGTTTTCAAAAAGAGATACAAGCGATGTCTGACTTCCGGCAGATCATATCTCCGCCGTAGTCTAGGACCCAACAGCTATGGACGGCTGACTGACTCAGCGCGCACGCGTTGTGCCACTAACAGAGTCTCGCGAAGCCTGACCGAAGCGATTGACCGATGTAGTTACTTCCGGTACGTCTGCTACCGCAATGGACGCTACAGTTGAGCGAATTCTCATGGTAAGCAAAACAGTAGACTGTTCAAACAGTTATGATTTATTCCATCAAGTGAGAACTTAAGTACATTTGCAGGTATCCCAGACACAGCATTAAAAAAAAAAATATTCATTCCACTTCAGACAGCGGAAAACGAAGCACTGTGTGCTGTGTTGATGCTATTAACCTTGCATTGTTGATGCTATTAACCTTGCATTGTTGATGCTATTCACCTTGCTGTTTTGATGCTTTTGCTGTGTTATTTGCTTCTGTGTTATCTGCTCTTATTGTGTTGATGGTATTTGCTTTTTCTGTGTTTTGATGCTTTTATGTTATTTGCTGTGTTGATGCATTTGCTGTGTTGATGCTTTTGCTATATTATGCTGTGTTGATGCATTTGCTGTGTTGATGTATTTGCTGTGTTGATGTGTTTGCTGTGTTGATGTATTTGCTGTGTTGATGCATTAGCAGTGTCGATGCTTTTGCTGTGTTATTTGCTGTGTTGAAGTCCAAATGACTTCCATTTGTTTTGATTTTCAGGTTGAAGATGAACTGCTGGACTTGGAGTTGGACATAATAATAATAATAATAATAATAATAATAATAATAATAATAATAATAATAATAATAATAATAATAATAATAATTTATTTTATAAAGCGCAAAACCAAACTTATAGCTTGCTCTAAGCGCTCGTACGCATACACACACAAGGATAAAATAATTAAACAATATGATAACATTATGAGATAAAATACGTTAAACATCATAAAAAATAGTCTATATATATATGAAAAGACATGTTTTAAAAGAAATACAAATACAGACAAGCACACACACTCACACGCATAATTAAGAAATAACCTATATATAAACCTAAAATATAAACAAACAATGTTTAAAAGTAGCTTAACGTTAAAAGTTCTAAGTACTAACACACATATAAAATGTAATATGTTGGTAATAAAAGCAATGTTTACCTATACTTAATAATATCTCTAATAAAACAATTCAAAAACCATACAGTGCCAAGCAAAACAATAAATAAAGGTAAAAAAATACCCTAACACTGATTAAATACACACACACACACACACACACACACACAATACAACACACACACACACAATACAACACACACGCACATACACACACACACAATATAACACACACACTTTACGAAAGAACAACTTGTAATACTCGTTACCTACACATATTTTGAAATATAACACAAACACCTATCCCAAAACTAAATCCCCAGTTTGACATTAGGCCTTTACATGAACAACCACACTGGTTACAGAATCAGCATAACCTTCTCAAACCCAGGCTGTTTTCAAAACAGAATTCCAAAAGAAAAGCTTTTTTTGTGCCAAAACTAAATAATCTGTCCAAAAAAAATTCACTGTACTACAATTTGTCTGTGTGTGTGTGTGTTTCGCTCCTATACTACAAAACAAATATGAAAATAATATGATAATAATAATCTCCTGTACTGTGCGCCCTCCTTGCTCTTGATTTAGGAACTACCGAAGCTCTGGGACTGTCACTACTAGTGTCAATGTCACTCATTTTGGAACACACTGTGGTTGACTCTGGGATTAATTAGGGGTTTCAGAAATGGCTGACAAAAAATCTAAACACAGGGTTATAAACTCGACTGATTTTCCTATCGACGTATGCGTAGAAAAAAAATCAGATTGCTAAATAAAGACACAAAAATCGTGATTTTCAAACGACGCGTAACACTAGCAAAGACATCGGTCATTGAAACGTTAGCAACCGGAAGTGAAAACAGATTGCAGCTGAAAACGAGGCTGTCGGTGAACTTATTTAGCGCGCTGAGTCAGTCAGCCGTCCATAGCTGTTGGGTCCTAGGCCGTAGCCGATCCCAAGCCGGCATGAGAAAGGAGGGAATCAACTACGCCAAACTGTTGCAAACTACTAGTCCTCGATCACTATTAGTGACAGTGGGAAAGTAAACTGGAACAAACAACAACGGCAGATACGGGATGAGAAGGTTTATCTATAAGTAATTAAATGCACCAATTGTCCCTTAGGCTCCACTGGCCACCACCACCACCACCCCAACTCCCCAGGCCACACCTCAGCCAGCAACGGTACTTCCGGCCACCACCACCCCCACCACCACTCATCCAACAGCTGCTAGAGTGGTTGGCGTACCAACACCCCCCAGCCTGGTACTAAGCAACGGTCCCCCGGCCGCACCACCCGCCTCCTCCACCACCAACCACCCGGCCCCGGCAGTACCACCAGCCAGCTGCGCGACGGAGCGACAGACAGACAGCGACACCCCCCTTCACCCCCCTGGCCCACCCCCCCCCCCCTGGACGAAATCAGCGAGAGCTGGAAGTCCATGTCCCTTCAAATATCATCATCATCATTGTCCCTTAGTAATTGAGTTAGCACAGTGGTAAGATACTTTTTCGCCACACAGGTAACCATGGTTCAATCCCCGTAGATGGATAGATTTTTCCTGCTCCAAAAGTTTGAAACCCATACAGTTTCTACTTCGTTAAATGAAACACACACACACACACACACACACACACACACACACACACACACACACACACACAAAGCAAAAAAAAATATATATATAAAAAAGAAATGCGTGGTAATTTTGTTATTTTTTTAATTTAAAATATGCGATTATCATCACTGTTGTAATGTGGATGTTAAACCATGAACCAACCAACAAACCACTTTCAATCTTGGATAAAAATGCATACTGGTTACCTCGGTACATTTTTCATTCATTTGTTTTCAGCCAGGCATTGTGTGAGCATGTTTACATTACATGTTTACATTCATTCAATCATTCACAGATTCAATGATGAAAAAGCACACCCAAGAGTGTTGTCACAGAGTGTTTTTTGTAATTTTTCCTGGCATCATCTACAAACATTAATTAATGTGAATTTGTTTTAATATACCTGCTGCAAGCAATGCTACACGCTCCTTTGGTGTATCCGTGAAAGCAGGTCGATGAACATCTCTGGTGGAAAGATGTTTGTGAACAGATTGGTAGTGGATGTACCTATCTCTCTAGCTGAATCTCAGTTTCCCAGCAGTTTTTGGTTACAAATTATAAGGAAACAAAACAAATGTCACATGTTTCAATATGCCCCGTTATGTTTACACATGATCATTGGGAGTAAAGAATAATATCTCTGTTTATTTTTAAAACAAATGCTGTATTTGCAGACATTCATTTAAAGTATACATGTACAGTCAAGTCTGTTGAAAGCATAATTATTAGGCTACAATGCAAATAGGCACCTATACAAAAGTAACGACCTCAAATACAAAATGTTAAACGTTTAAGGCATAACATCTTTTGTCCATAAAAGGTGATTTCAAAGATGGGTTACAGAAATAGGGTCTGAACAAATTTTGACCCCAGCTGTAATCAAACCCAGGACCTTTGGGATGAGAGTCAAACACACTACCACCGAGCCACCCAGCTCCCCCTCAAAAAACAGCTTTACTGCGGAACAACATATTTCAACTACATTATTCACATTTACATTGACAAAGTGCTGACTTTATACAAGCTAGTGGGTGGAGAACAGTGGAGCTGATGTCGTTTTCAGTTGTGTGCATGCCAACCGAGACTGACACCGGCAACCACTTGCTCATGAGGTATTTATTTGGGAGCCAACTACACAGTATATAAAAGAAGGGGGATAGGAGAGAAGGAATTACAGACTTATCATTTAGAGCCTTCCACTACATATATTATTTTCCTCATATATATATATATATATATATATATATATATATATATATATATATATATATATATATATATATATATATATATATATATATATATATATATATATATATATATATATATATATATATATATATAGAGAGAGAGAGAGAGAGAGAGAGAGAGAGAGAGAGAGCATCACTGAAGTCCTGATATAACTCAACATCGCACATCCCACTACGTAATAACAGTGAACTTCAGTGTCCAGCCACCAAACTACACTACACACATAACACATACTGTGCACAATGTTGGCATGAAAATCAAACAATACTGTTACCAGTACCACACTCTGTCCCATTGCAGCACAACGAAGTGAAATGCAGTCTCACGCCCCATAACATATACTGCACAATGCTGATGTCAACACAAAATATCGTAACAACTGCATAACAAGGGTAAAACGCACTGTGTCACCTAGTCTGCATAATATAGGCATGCACACCAAACAATACTTTTACTGTTCTTGATACAAAGTCTGTGCAGTCGACCATATCACAACACTGCAAAATACATCAATGCTACGCTGGCAGAGTGCCTACAATACAACCCTAAACTCTGAAGGTAAAATCTTTGTAACTGTAAGGCACTGCAACACTAACCTGCGAAAGTTTTGTTTTTCTAACAGAGTTGCCATTGTTTGGAATGAGTTACCAGTTTCATTAAAAAAAGCACCTAACAAATTCTTTAAAAACCAGCTGGACGACCAAAATTTAAAGAGTTTTTCTATTCATATGATGAATGATTTATAGGAAAATTGCATGAATAGCAGACTCATAAGTTAACTTAAGAAAGAAAGGACATTTGCAAAGGCCTCACGGCCTATTTTGTCCTCACACTACTACAGTCTGCACCATGCCGGCCATTAATATAAGCAATACTCTTCAAAAACTCAACATGGTGCAGGTTATCGTGTCACAACTGATTGCACATTGCATAGCACCCACCACACACAACCTGGTACTGTGCACAATGTTGGCTTCAGTTTTACTTTATTTAATTTTGGACCTGCTGGGGGCATGAGAAAAATCACAAAAGAACTTACATGATTGCGCTCAAAAGTTAACTATTACTCATATTACTACACTGTACACATGTTCCTTAGACAGCACAAATGACTTGTATGGACACAGATCATAGTCAGGTCATTCTGTTTGCTGGTATGTGTCATGTACAGTACGTCTGGGAAAACGTGTGAAATGAACCATGTGATTAGCAATTCTGATACGATAAGTAAAGCTACACAGCTGAAAGTCAATGATTGACAGAGGAAGAAAAAATAATAAAACAAACAAACAAAGTATAGTACATATCATATGCCTATGATCAGTTATCACCCAACCACTGAAATCTGCTGTGACAGATGGAGGGTAATGCAAGAACTACATGGTCAACTCACTCTTTAGAAGTATTGCGATTTTCATTGAGCAAGTCCACATTTGGTATATTTTGAGCAGAGGGTTTAATGACATATGTATATATATATATACTACATACCACCCCCCCCCCCCCCCCCCGGCTGTATTTCTATATTTTGGCACCCCCTCTCTCCCACCTCTTCAGAAAGGACCCATGGGTGTTATACTCTGAGGCCAATGACCATTTTCAGAATGTATATCATTTATAATCATGCAAAGCGGAGCAGTGATAAGTTTTCTCCTTGTTTCACACCGACGCTGCAAAAAATCTATCTGTACCACTGTTTCCTAACCCATAAGAGTCAGCTGTGGAGTACATATTTTGAATGACTGATGTATGCCAGTATTTTGGAACTTGTCACAAAAAAGACCTGTTTATATGCTGAAATGTCTTCGAAAAATGAACACATTGGCAGTAAAGGGGTTTTCCCTGGATAATCAAAAACTAATACAAATTAAGCTGCGTTTCCAAATCGTGACATGACAGGAGAGTGCAGTAAGGCAAAGGCGTTTGCTGCATTGCGAAGGATGTGACTGTCCAAACCCTTGGCATTGTGGCCAGCATTGTGGATGGACAGCAAAATAACAGGACGTTTGCCCACAGGACAATCAGTTCACTTCCTTTGCCTTCCTGTCGGTTGGCCATCCCGGAGAGACGTACCCGCTGAACTCTTCTTCAATGTGGCTATTGCAACCTGCAAAAGATAATTTAGAATCAAAAAAAAGTTTTGAAATGCACATTATGCGTGCATATATATGTGTTTGCAAGTATTTTTACAAAGTACATACATGCATAATAATTATGACAGTATTCAGAGCAAGAACAAGAAAGACAATGAATGTCCTTATGGTTTACGTGTATGACCAATCCACATAATACGTCCAACCTGTGTGACCTTGTGTGAGGAGAAACAATTTGTGTCAAAATCTGACCATTTTTTACCCCTTTCTGGACCCCCCCCCCCTCCCCCCGTGACCCTGACCTTTGAAAGGTCACAGCAGTTGGTATGTTTAGAAAGATTGTACCACAAAGTACCCTGGTGCCAAGTTGGACATCTGAGGCTTAAATAGTCTCTGAGGAAATACCAATGTTAAAGTTGCCCACAGATAACAGACAGTCAACGGACGACCCATTACAAACACTTAGTTTTGCTATCACATGTGAGCCACATATGAGACACAACTGAGCTTTAAATGACCACAATGGGTGTATAAATATATCTAGAATCAGCATCAAAGTGTAACTTGCAGAAAATGTTTCATACAGGACACGTTTAACATATTGCTGTTTAGCAACAGTACACACTGGACCAAAAACCCACCCCACCACCCCCACACTTTGGTACCAGTCTCAGGCCACTTTACAAATTTCAAATACAAGCGATCAAAAATCTCAGTAACTTCAGTAGCTGAACTGGCCCTTTGTCCGTCTTGTACTGTGTTTGTACTGTGTTTGTCTTAAATGGCGTAAATTCGTGTCTGTTTCGTGAGTGTGTGTGTTGGGTTTCAGGCGCGGTGCTTTGAGTCGATTTCCCCAAAATTGAGAAAAAGCGCCTATATAATAACGGTATTATTATTATTTATTATTAAAAGGTGGTATTCAGTGTTTTCTTGTCATTCTGTGTGCACTAAGTGCTTATTAAAGAAAATGACAGTATTTGCAGACTTGCACAAGCCTCTAGTTTCCAAATCAAATGCAATATGGTGCCACTTGTTGACAGCAAGTGATTTTAGCATTCGATGTTGTAGAGAATGCTGGTACTGTACTACACCATCTTCAAAATGAAAGAAAGCATTACAGTATGATGTGTTTATTCACACCAGTTGTGTTTTGTTATGAACCTGATTCTATTCACAAATCAACCGGTATGATTTACCTTGAGTCCAGGAGAATAAGTGTCGCCTTCTCTCACTTTTGTTGATCCACTGGAACTGGCATTGCCTGCTTTCAGCTGTGACCTTCTCCTTTTGAGCAAACATGACCTGACTACCTCCTGCCTCTTCTTGGTGTAGGCGTCATACTTCTGTGTTCTGTGCTTGTTTTGAAAGTATACCCTCTGGGTGCGACTCTGCAGTGCGACATCAACAGCAGCATTGACCTGAAATGAAATACATGTTTATTAACGTGTTGTTTAGCAGCATGCCAATTTCACGTCTGATCTTATTTCAGGGTGGGTTGGTTCCAAACTCCCCAAAAAGGGACTTTGTTATAGCATTATAAACAATTTGGGGCTGGGGCGGGAGGGCTCCCCCGCCCCCTCTGCCCAATATGCCCCTACATTTAGTTTACGCATTACTACCTTCAAACTAATGTGAAATGAACTGTAAACACCACAAACAACAATGGTGAAGCCTGGATCGCTCATGTGCATTTACTGATCATTTACATAATCTGAACTGTGTGACCTTTCCAAAAGGCGACTGAAATTTAAGTGCCATGAGTCTCCGCATCAGTAAAGGGCTGGCTTTTGTACTTGTGAATAATATTTGAGAAAAAATATCTGTTGTCAAAATATGGCTATTTTTTTTTTTTACCTATTTCTTGATTTCTCATGACCCTTGGTCTTAACTCAAACTGGTATGCTAAGACAGGTCTTGCCACAAAGTATCCTTGGGCCACGTTAAAGACTGTGGTTTGAATAGTCTCCAAGAAAATGCCAACATTACCGTTTACCATGGACGACCAATGGCCCAGAACATAGCCTCACACTTGCTGCACACATGAGCCAATGACATAAAGCATTACAGTATGATGTGTTCATTCACAATCACACCATAGTTGTGTTTTGTTCTGCACCTGATTCTAGTCACAGATCTACCGGTATGATCTACCTTGAGTCCAGGAGAATAAGTGTCGCCTTCCTTCACTTCACTTGAGCTGTGGCCTTGGTGTAGGCATCATACGTATGCACTTGTTTGCAAGTAAGTCCTCTGGGTGAGAGTACTAAGACTCCACAGTGAGAGGTCAACAGCAGTATTGGCCTGAAATAAAATACACGATTATTACTGTGTTGTTCGGCAGCATGACAATTTCACTTTGTGTGAACTAAATGCAGGAGCAGATTATTACTTTCAAAATAAATGTGACATAAACTGTGTACACAGCAAAGAACAAACAAGAATTGCAAAGTCTGTACGCCTCATGTGCATAACTAATTCACATATATAAGTATAAACTGTGTGACCTTTCCAAAACTGAGGTAGCTGACATAAGTGTCACAAGTCTCAACATAAAGACTTGCTTTTGTACTAGTGAAATTTGTATTTTCTCTACAAATTACAATTATGCATTTTTCTAACGTTTGTCAACCTTCTGTGACTCTTGACCTGTGTAAGGAGTCAACCAAATTAGTATCTATAGGATGAGGAAGATTTCATGATCAGCTACCCTTGTGCCAAATTTGATAGGGAAATTGCAAAAAACTTTGATACAAACTGCAATCATACAATGAAAAAATAAATGAGCATTATATCACACATTCCAAGGTCATCCAAAATGGTAGTCAACAAATATTAGGGTTTCAGTCAAAGTAGCATAGGTTTAATTTAACATACATACATACCTATAAAGTACTAGGTAACCCTTTTACTCCTGATACACCCACTGCTTGACATAAATGTGACTATGATAGTTCAAGGGTGGTGCCAAAATCGATCGGCGTCTCATCCGCCAAGCTATTCTGGCACCATCCTTGAACAAAAAAAAAAACAAAAACAAAAAAAATGCTGGACCTATATCCTAATCTGTAATATAGCCTTTATAAGACAGCAAGGGAATGGATGAGCAAATTAAGTTACTAAGTACTGGAAGCAGTTACTGAGTTAGAGGTTCATAATGCCAAATTCTCCCTTAGCAGGACTTTTTTTTTCTACACACAGTACTTTTTCCTAGATAATAAGCACTGGCACTGGTTTAATATAACTACAATGTCGACTACATACCCTCCACCGTATTAGTAAAGGCTCTCCGAAAATGTATGGAAATGTTCTACTTCTAGGTGGTGACTGACATGGCCGGAATGTCCCCCCCCCCCCCTCAACCCACAATAAAATGTAGTCTTCTTCATTGCAGGTAGGCAGTGGCGACGGCACTAGTACTGTGGGGACTTAAATTTCCATGCATACACGGACAGTTAGCTATGGGGGTTTTACGCCGTGCAGGTGATATCTCACGGCAGTGCATAAAAGGGTTGGACGCTGAACCAGTGAGATATGCCACTTATATTACGACATTTTGCTTCTGCTAGTACCTCGTGTTCTAGTCACTTAGCAAACACCACCACCCTTTTTTCTAATTTAGTTTACCTTTTCGTTGCTGATGTCTGAAGAGATTTTGTTGTTTTCCTGGCTGCCTCGTAGACTGCTTCCCGTTTGGTTGGCCCGTTCTTTTTTTTTAAACTTCAGATTCAGAAATTGCGTGTTGCTTGGCGCTATCCTTTACGCAGGTTATGCCTTACGCTCGATGACTTGTCGCAACTTATGCAAAAGTATCTTATTTCTGAGGAAACAAAACATTTTATGCATAGAAACAGTCAGCGTACACACCTATTTCAGACAGTATATCTCTTTTATCAATTATCGATAAATTGAGCTTGTTTGCAATACGACCTGACGTAAGGCGTTTTTTTTCCCCGGTGAACTCCAGTCTCAGGTCACGGCAGACGCAAGATAGCGGTATCTAAATGCGCAGAAAAGATGCGCGAAAGAGGTGTGTCCTACAACCTTAAGCGTGTTTCGATTTATTCGTTTTCGACTTAAGAGTATGGGACTCTTGTGTTTTTACATGATTGAGAATAAAATAATGTTCAGTACCTCTGCCCGCCGTAACTACGCGTCTTTTCCGCCGAGCAGTATCGTCAGCAGCAGTCAATGCATCAGTTTGGGCGCAACCACCACAGTATTTCGTTTGTGGTATGTGTACTTATGCACTAATAAACTACAAAGTGTTGCTTTTATGTATATAGGCTTTAAAGCGACTTTATAAAGGCAATGAAGGTTCATGGTTTAAAACGTCTCTTTTGTTAATGTTCTTGGTATAATAATAGTAATAATATAATAATTAAAATAACAATAAAGATATGATGATAATGTTGATGAAGATGATAATAATAATAATAATAATAATAATAATAATAATAATAATAATAATAATAATAATAATAATAATAATAATAATAATAATAATAATGATAAGCGCGTTGCATTGTGAAACTATTTTGTACACTGTCAAACAGGCAGAACGTTATAACTAAGTTACACAAGTCAATGTTGCTGCACAAAAAAAAACTCACTTTAAAGTGTTTAATTGTAAATTTTCAACGCAGTTAAAGAAAGACTTTTTTTTTCTTCTTCTCCATCTTGCTACGTACTGAAACCCCCTTCCCTTCTCTCCCTCCCCCTCCCCGGCCCTCAACCCCTCCCCCTCCTCTTTTGCGCACGTCAGAAGCTGCTCCGAAGAATTTTTAGCCACCACAGACGGACCTGGACATGGATAAGGCATCTTTAAACCATTCAGCCCTGACGCACTACAGCAGGTCGACCATGATAATTCAAGGGTAGTGCCAGATTAGCTTGGCGCCAACAGGTGCATAGTCGTTATGGAAATACGTGCGTCGGGCTCAATGAGTTAAACACTGCCATGTGCAATGCCAATGGAAAGAGACACAGGCTCGCATGACTCCCTTGTACTTGCACAGGCTCATAAGAATCTATGTCTTGCTTACAGACATCGCCAGCTCATTTACATCCCTAGCTACAGGAGCTCACTCCCGCTTCAATCTACTCAGCTAACACCTGTGGCCACTGACTGAGGTGCTCGCTGATTGTGTTTTTGAACTCCTTGTTCATGCAACGTACAAGAGTGGCCTCAGCAAGAGGCATAGATCCTCACGAGCCCCCGCAACTGCGGGGACTCATGAGGATCTATACCTCTTGCGGCATGGTCGCGTTTGCTTATCTCGGCAGTGCCACAGCGGTTAATGTTCGCATTCAACGAGGTGAGTTCATGTTTATGGGTCACCACTGATAAGACCTGCACACGGCAATGCATTGTTGCCTTCAGTAAGGGAAATACTGAGGTGGTCAGTATCGTCACTTTTGGAACTGTTGTTTACTACCCCCTCTGCTACAGAGCAAATTCAACTTGACGTTTTGATCGAGTTCTTGAATGATAATTATTTATTATGATTTTTATTAAATGTTCATTATTTATATATTTACATATGTTGTCATTTATTTATTTATTTATTATTTATTTATTTATTTATTTATTTATTTATTTATTGTAACGCACGCAGACTCTCCCCAGTCGCACGTACAGACTCACAGCACAACAGACGCATGCACCGCCACTAACTCAGACGGGCGCATTCACGCGGTACAACTCAAACACTATTTCTTTTTCTTATACGCCCATTTACCACGATACACTTCTCACTACAAGAACATTAACACCGCATACACATACACAATGTAAAAGCCAGGCTAGGTAATTGGGATCACAATCCAACCTGTTTCACTAGTGTTATTGTTCTGTAACGTTCTGTCATTCCACGTCTAGGTGTGTAGTTTCTCGCGTCGCACGCTTCTGAGTAGTCTCCCGTTTCTCGTACCGTGGACGTCCACCTGACTCGCTCCCGTAGTGCAGTCTCTGATGACCCGGGTGTCTAGGCACCGGTCGCTCACTATTCGAGTGGTGAAATGACCTCACGATAGGTCCTCTGGCGGCAGCCTCTGTTGGCTGCCGTCTCGGCGTCACGTCGCTCCGCTCAACACAAGAACTCTGTACACAAAGTCCTGTCATCATAACACTTGCAACACACACATAACTTGGATAGTATGAGGTACCTTACGTAACCTGGCTGATACAAATAACTTTCACACATTCATTCACACACACGTGTTTCATAACACGAACTACTTTCGCAACACACCATAACTCTGTCGCTACGTTGAAACAGACTCGCCAAACATGAATTCGTACATAGGAAAAGACTATATTTAACACAACCACGTACTACTTTCATAAACGACTTAGGCATACACACCTCACATTCCTTAGTAATCCATCTCGGTAAATAACTACATAGGAAAAATCACCGGTTATCTGAAGTTCTAAACCGACATAACTGAACCATAACAACGCTATACAACCGAACTAAACCTTAATAACACATACTACCTTTAATTCAGTAGCTGTCAATAATACATATAAAACATACCTGAAATCTAGGTCTCGGAGTCTTGAAATACGGCTAGCATAATTATCCGACATACAACCGTCCTTGCTGACAGCATAGCCCGTACTAACTACTCTATGCCTCGGTTAGACAGAACTCCCGCCAAAAACTCCTTGCAAAACTCTTTCCTTATGATTGCCCGTGACCTCGTGCATACACGGGATATTTGTCACAAGACAAACCCCTGACAAGACCGCACCATACAAGAACCCTGTGTAATTCTATGCATGGGCATAGAGCTTCATCGCATTTATTATATATTTGTTATTATGTATTATTTCTTTATTTATCTCTAGTGCATAATTATGCTGTCAATGTTTTTACCCATAAAGTTATTATTACTTTTTAAAAGAGGTGACCTACGAACGTTTTTTTTTTTTTTTTTAACGACGGCAAATAAAGCCGAAGATACGTCACTATGGTGTTGGGTGATTGGAGAGAG
Source organism: Semisulcospira habei (assembly GCA_036245525.1). NCBI lineage: Eukaryota > Metazoa > Mollusca > Gastropoda > Semisulcospiridae > Semisulcospira > Semisulcospira habei. Next base: position 171,741,886 of record BTPG01000004.1, read on the forward strand.
TGGACAAAAATTGAATATAAAAAGGTCTCAACTAAAAATCAGTTCAACTAAATATCTGTTCCGGGCAATGATACATAATCAATACATAAAATCATTACTTGACATTAACCCCTTGACTACTACTGACGACACTGTTCGGCGGAAAAGACGCGTGGTTACGTCTCTTTTCCGCCAAACCCCACCCGGGTCTGCCCTGGGGGACTTGGGTGGGGTTAGGTATTTTTTAGTTCCCAGGATCACCCTGGTCAGCCCCACAGGGTGGGTTTTTCTCTCTATTCTGGGGCATGTGTTTCTGTCTACCCTTTGTCCATTCACCTGTATTTGCCTTTTTAAAACTCTCCCTACTGTCTGCACTGCCTGTAGCTCTTGCTATTGGATGTGTGTTGCTAAATGGTCTTAGCTTTATTTAGGCCCCATGTGTTAGGTTTATTTAACGTATTTGACCGGCTGGCGACATACATTCAATGTTCTGTTTTTTTTTTTTTTTCACAAGCAGTGCAGGCACGTCCTGAGAAAGCCTTGTTGCTGTCGGGACGTTAAGCAATGTACAATCAATCAATCTTTTCCGCCAAACGGTATCGTCAGTAGCAGCCAATGGGTTAACTCATTCGAGACGTGACGCCTCCGCTTATGCCGCGTGTCCGGAAGTGGCACGTCTCGAATGAGTTAACTCATTCTACCCCAACAGCGAAATCCCCAAATTTCGCCGTTGTCTTCTGAAGACTGTACTCTAGTGCAGGACTCAGATCGACCATGATAGTTCAAGGGTGATGCCAGAATAGCTTGGCGCCCATAGGCGCCAAGCTATTCTGGCATCACCCTTGAACTATCATGGTCGATCCTTATCTTGCTGTGGTGTGTCTGGGGTAGAATGAGTTAAAATGTGAAACGCTATTTCTAGAGCTCTTTTCGCTCCGTCCGCATCGTCCCACTCTCCTTCTTGCCTTGAACATGCAGTCACCTGTATTGTTTAACCCGTTGAGTGCCCATAACATTTGAACACCACCCAACTGCAAGAGGTATAGTTCCTCATGAGCCCCCGCAGTTGCGGGGGCTCATGAGGATCTATGCCTCTTGCTGACATCTCTCTGAATCCATGTTGTTTGACATTTAGTTTGGTTGTTGTTGTTTTTTGGTGCTGAATTTAACACAGATTGCAGAAACACGACCCTCGTCAGCTGGCGGCAGTGAACTGGTTAAGTAGATGTACGCGCACATCTATGCACAGGCGGGTGCTGACGGAAAAATCGCGAACATCACCAATGAAGCATAATGCGCCAGCTGTCTGCAGCGCAATGGGTACAATTGTTAGCAGTCACTTTGAAAGGTTTACACGCGGCATAGCTTTCGACCCATGTGTCCGGCGTCAACATTGATTGTCGTCAACCGGCTACAGAACTGTTGGCGCGGCCTAGGAGGCCTCTACGATTGTGAGTGACCTGGGCTCTGCTTCTATATACAATTTGTGAGTGATGGGGGCTCAGCCTCTGTACAGTTTATGAGTGACGTGAGCTCTGTACAGTTTGTGAGTGACGTGAACTCTGTACAGTGTGTGAGTGGCGTGAGCTCTGTGCATTTTGTGAGTGACGTGAGCTCTGTACAGTTTGTGAGTGACGTGAACTCTTTACAGTGTGTGAGTGGCTTGAGCTCTGTGCATTTTGTGAGTGGCGCGCTGACGTGAGCTCTGTACAGTTTGTGAGTGGCGTCCTGACGTGAGCGCTGTACAGTTTGTGAGTGGCGTCCTGACGTGAGCGCTGTACAGTTTGTGAGTGGCGCCGTGCCGGAGCTTTGTGCATTTCAGTTGTGAGTGACGTGGGCTCTGTACAGTTTGACGCAAACCCTGTTTGTACATTTTGTGAGTGACGTAGGCTCTGTACAGATTGTGAGTGACGTGAACTCGGAAACAGTTGACGCAGACTCTGTTTAATTTATGAGTGGCGTGCACCCAGTTTATACAGTTTGTCACACAGTGTAGTCGTTCACTCTTTATAAGTTGGCAGTGGCGCGGACCCTCTTCGTACAGTTTGTGCGTTGGCGCGTGCTCTGTCATTTTTGTTATTGATGTGGGCTGTGTATAATTTGTGACAGTTATGTGGACCCTGTACAATTTGTGAGTGGCCTGCGTGGGCTCTGTACAGTTTGTTATTGACGTGGAATGTCTGTACAGCTGTGAGTGACGATGAGGAAAAGACACACGGTGTTCATTCTCACAACGTGTACTTCACAAACAACGGACTACAACTCAAGGTGAGGATGCACCCTGAGTCTAGAGGTCATGTTTACGCCGGATGTCTCCCAACAACAGACGAGAGCGAAGTCAGGGCGGATAACCATGCTTAGCTTCCTAAGCACAGACGACACGCCGAACATCTCCAAGAGGCATAGATCCTCATGAGCCCGGAGGACTCATGAGATCTATGCCTCTTGGAGATGCGGTTATACGCCGTGACTTCGCTCTTTTTCGTTGTTAGGAGTCGTTCGTTGCAAACGAAACCTCATTATCATTAGTACTGATCTAATGAAACACTTCGATAGTCTCCCGTCTGTGTAAGTTGTTATCTAGTACTGTCCAGTCGTGTTATTTACCTCGTCGACAGGAAATAAACAGTAAGGACAGTAACTACACGTCTCGGAAGGACATGGAGTTTAGCATTTCTACCGAGAAATGTGAACACGCTCCAACCGCAAGAAACATAGGTCCTCTCTCTCTCTCTCTCTCTCTCTCTCTCTCTCTCTCTCTCTCTCAGTCTCTCTCTCTCTCTCTCTCTCTCTCTCAGTCTCTCTCTCTCTCTCTATGGCTCTCTTCCAACTAAAAGATGACATAATCATAGCAAGAACGATATTGACACAGTACAAGTAATCTCGTCTTCTTGGTGTGAAAGGAATGTTAGGAGTCGTTGCCAGTATGTACCTACCAGGTTCACGTGGACTCTTATGACAAGCATGATTAAAAAATGCCGTGTAACCTCACTGCACCGAAAGAAGAGTACAGTTTCAATGCGTCATACATCGGCGGTATGTGTATGCGACAGCTTTGTTTACCCTTCTCTCTCTCTCTCTCTCTCTCTCTCTCTCTCTCTCTCTCTCTCTCTCTCTCTCTCTCTCTCTCTCTCTCTCTCTCTCTCTCTCTCTCTCTCTCTCTCTTCACATACACACACAAACACGCACACACACACACACACACGGTAAGTCCATATCTCTCTAGATTTTATCATGACTGATAAAAGTTTTGCTCTTCCCAGAATGGTTAGTCATAGTTAGTTACTGAGTTACTTAGTCAAGTTAGTTAGTTCGGGGTTGAGCGTCCGCGGCACCGAAGTGATAATGGACGGCCCTGACGGGCGGGTTATGGGGGACAAGGAAATCTATTGCCTATTTAGTGCGACCTGAATACTGATCAATTCAGGCGCACTGCAACAGTGCCACTTTGATTAACCAGGTCCTTTCAACAGACAGGCTATTGAACAAGCCCGTCTTTTTGCCTGGATGCCTCAAAGTGGACTGTCTATTACCTTGTCTGAGCAGCACTGGCTACTTGTAACTCATGAATCCGGCATCGGCTTCCCCCACCCCTCTCCCCCCCACCCCCCACCCCCCTGCCTCGGCCTCCCCTTCCTGCTGCCCCCATCGAAAATAGTCAACTACAGCCGAATTGGCTAGTGAATCTGCTCAGTGCACACCGGTACACTATAGATGTCATGCAAGAACCCAGTACGCTTATGTCCTCGGGCCAACGTCGGTCCGAGGACATTACTCTTGTGAGGAAAGAAAGCTGTTGAGTGGTTCGTTTCTTTTGTTTCAGCGACAGCAGACGACAATCAGCAACCAACAGTCAACAACCCTTTAAAATAATTGAACAACTGAGTGATCCCCGAATACCAGCGTGACATAGGATCAGCCCTACCGACTTCCTCTTCCCCTGGCACGATGGGAGAAAACTCTTACAGGCACAGATGAACGACCCAACCGATGTTGTAAAAAACAAATACGCACACTGACTATTCTGATCGCTGGAATCTCTATTTTTTAGACTCTATATAACACGAACCAAAACTAAAGGGAAGCCACTACAAAAATGCGAGTGTTAAGTAACCTCCCTTGCAGGCGTTTCATCTCATGCGCTATCGTACGCAGATTCTTCGTCCTCCTGTTCTGCGTGTGCGTGGTCCTTTTCCTATGGCAGTTCAGCAACGCGTGTTTCCGGATTTTCCACAACGGTGTTCAGAGTCTAATGGGAGCAGAGACTGCATCCCTCCAAACGCATGTGCACTGGCGAGGGGACGACTCGAAACATCCAAATGACAATTTTGGAGTTGTGAGGAACAGTATGTTCTTACAGAGTGCAAGGCGCAATGCAAACGACAGCGCAACGTGAAAAAGAATTAAGCCCCCCCCCCCCCCCACCCCCCGCCCTCCCCTTTTGTGCATACAGTCTCCTATACTGGATGTCTACAGCACCACAAACACACTGTCTACATTTTACCACACCACACACTGTCTACAGGATCGGTAGCTGCATGCAGAAGGAGGTTAACCCCGTCAGTACCAGTGGACGCTGAAGTGGTTTAAAACATGCGCTGCCAGCCGCATCCGGATGCGGCTGGCCGCGAATGAGTTAACGAGTTTTATCCCCGTCACCGCCAGTTGACGCAAACATGTCACGTGTTTGAATGCGTGGCAAATTCAATACCGAACAGTTGCACCCACCCGAGGAACATGCATAGGGTCAGTAAGAGGCGAAGAACCTCATGAGCCCCCGCAGATGCGGGGGCTCATGAGGTTCTTCGCCTCTTGCAGTCGGTGGTGTCCGGCAGGTGTTCGAATTAAACCCAGCTAAGAGCACAGAACACAGTGAGGAACACAGATGTACATGGGAACTTGAAATCAAGCGGCACAGATCCTGATTAATCTCCGCAATGAGGGGATTCATGCCATTATGCCTTGGGTGGTTCTCGCTCTACCCTGTCGGAGAAGAGACAATATTTAGCAACATGAACAAACACAGAGTTGCAAGATTATTCCCGATAGTGTGCGGTTCAAAGACGCGCCTTTGGCCTTGGCCTATTTTTCGAAGAAGTACCCAACGGAGAAAGAAACACGCTTAGAAAAGACGGGTACAACACAATTTATTAATATATTTTGCTCGCTCCTGCGCGTGCTTACACACACTCTTGTCTCTCGTGTTCAGTTTCTCTCCGAGTCTCTCTTATGATTTTTTCGTTGACGTCATTTTTACTTTTTCCACACTTTTGTTCTTCCTTTCCTTTTCTTTTATTTTATTTTACGTTACCTCCTTCAGTTGCCACAATCCTTCTGCGAATGAAGATAAGTAGCGGCTAATCTCTCTGTTTGTTTGTCTATTTTGAAAAAGGGTATTTACCCGAAATATTAATAAATTGCGTTGTACCCGGCTTTTCTAAGCGTGTTTCTTTCTCCGTTGGGTACTTCTGTGCATTTTACACGCTTGGCAGTCACCTTTTGGGTCTGGATTTATTTTTCGAAGAACAAACAGATTGAGAAAAAAAGACGTTGTAGTCTTTAAATTTAATTTTATTGTTTAACTGTATGTTCGTATCAAGGGGCAATAAAATCAAGACATTGAAAGTTATGTTTTAAAAACGACTGTCGCTTTGTGTGTGTGTGTGTGTGTGTTGTGTGTGTGTGTGTGTGTGTGTGTGTGTGTGTGTGTGTGTGTGTGTGTGTGTGTATGTGTGCGTGTGTGTGTGTGTGTTTGTTTGTGTGTGTGCATTTGAATGTCTGTGTGTGTGTTTGAATGTGTGGTTGTGTGTGTGTGTTCACGTTCATGCGTGCGTGCGTGCGTACCTGTGTCAAGATTTAACCCATTGTGTCCCAGGTACGAAATACACATTTTGGAGTTGTCCTCTGAGGACTGCATTACAATTCAGGAGACAGATCGACCTTGATAGTTCAAGGGTGGTGCCAGAATAGCTTGGCGCCTTTAGTCACCAAGTTATTCTGGCACCACACTTGAGCTATCATGGTCAATCCATATCTTGCTGTGGTGTGTCGGGACTGAATGAGTTAATGTAGTTTGAAGAAAGTGAATTAACCTGCGCCTGGCTATAAACCGGGTGACATTTGCTATTCTTCACTGACACATAGCCAACTTACCCAACCGCAATCTGCACAGACGGACGCCGAGACAGAAAGACGCAGTAAAATACTACAGATCGACATGATTATATATATGCCTAAAATAATATTTACATATTATTTTGATATAATGTCCCACTCCAGTTAAAGTACCATTACGCATAAATCCGAAGACATCTTTCTGCACCATTTGTGTTTGTTATGTCTTGTCGACACACCTAATGAACTTTAACAACAGTTTGGACAGACAGCAACAGAACATGCGTAGTCGCACTTATTTATTCTGTGCAGCCGTTAGCGTTTCAAACTATTTTTTAGCTGTTTCTAGTACTGATAGCACTGTATTTATAGAACGGAGTGGAGTCATTGTCAGGTTACTTGATATTAAGAAGACGTGAGCTAAACTGGATTCTCCTGTGTCCAAAATGAACCATAACTAGACCTGTGTGTAGCGTTTCGTAACCGTCTGTTACAGCAGTGTATCTTTGAACAGTTACTGCGTTAGTGGGCCTTCAAACTCAATTTTATTTCTGTATATGTTTTTCTTTACTTGTTTTGACATATTTACATGTGTATCTCAACAATTGTTTCACTTTGCCACGAGCAGCCGGAAGTGGACGAAACGTCATTGAACCCATTTGGCCTCGACCCACTACACCAAGAGACGGATCGACCATGATAATTCAAGGGTAGTGCCAAATTAGCTTGGCGCCCTCAGGTGCCAAACCAATATGGCACTAAACTTGAATTATCGTGGTGGATTCATCTCCTGAAACTGTTTCATCGTCTTTAGGAGACATCTCCAAAACCTAAGCTAGGCAATGCGGCCTTGGGGCTAATTGGGTTAAAGGCAGTGCCTGCTTAGCTTGACGTCTGTTTGCTTCACGCTAAACTTGCACTATCCTCGAGGTATGGTGGTAGAACCTATTTAGCTGGATTTGCACGACGAAGACGTTTTCAGTGTTAACACCATACTTTAATCACCTTGACTGCTACTGACGATACCGCTCGGCTGAAATGACGCGATACACGCATCGTTTTCGCCTCGTCACTAGCTAGTCAAGGAGTTGAGCATACATGCGAGAAACACATTTCGACTGTGATTTACACAGATAATTTCACGACCGAAAGCATGGCACCGTTGCTCACATTAGAGAGACCATCGCGCTTGGTGACCCAAACCTTATCTCCTGCGTGCAGGCGCAGAGCCGCTGACATACTTCCGGTGCTACCGTGCTGTCCGTAGACGTACACCTGGTGAACTCCGTTGACTTTCAAGTCGAGAGTCACGTGGTTAATGTTAAGTAACGTATTGCCTGGGTCGGACCTATTTAGAGGAGAATGCATCATATTAACACCTTATCTGCCACTGGACGTTGTTTTCTCTTTTTTTGAGATCATCATTGTAGATTTTATAGTAACGTCAAATATCCCCAAACGTCACGCGGTTTCTGCAAGAGGCATAGATCTTAATGAGCCCCCGTATATGCGGGGGCTCATGAAGATCTATACCCCTTGCGGCTTGGTGGTTTATTTTTCTCGGCAGTGAAATGGTTAACAAATACAATGAACTTCTGATATACAACAAAATAGCCTGGGGAACCAATATTTCGTTTTGTTATATCCGATGTTTGTTATAAGCGAAGTCATTTGAATAAAAACATGTATGGTCAGACCTCTAAAAAGTGTTGTTACATCCGAATGTTGTTAACCCATTCAGACCTGACGCACTACAACAGGAGATGGGTCGACCATGATAATTCAAGGATAGTGCCAGATTAGCTTGGCGCCTGTCGGTGCCAAGCTAATCTGGCACTGCCCTTGAATTATCATGGTAGATCCATCTCCTGCAACTGGTGCATAGTCATTAGATGACGCCTCCAAAATTTGGGAAATACGGCCGTCGTGCTGAGTGAGTTAAACCCAATCTTGTTATATGCGAAGTCGACTTTACATGAACAGATATGCTTGTCATCCGACCGGTGGATTATACACAGTGGATTATACGAATGTATGGATGAATGAGCGAATGCATGAATGTGTGAATGCATGAATGAGCAAATGAATGAACGAACGAACGAACGAATGAATGAATGAATGAATGAATGAATGAATGAATGAATGAATGAATGAATGAATGAATGAATGAATGAATGAATGAATAAATAAACAAAGTAATGAATGGAGGAAAGAAGAAAGGAAGAAATTAGTCAATAAATAGCATCTAAACTATATACAAAACAAGTAGATACGTAAGCAAGACATCAGCCAAGTAACCGACAAATTAACCAGTGAAGCAGATTAAAACTCAAATAAAAATCAACCAAACAACCCATGGCCCACCAATCACCAAACCAACCACCAACACACCAATCAATCAAAAATGTTGTTCACCTGACGTAAGCCATGTACAGGCCATCTTGCGGTACATTGATCATACCGGTATGAGAGTCGTACATATTGCCCTCGTTCAGCAAGACTCGGCCAAACTTGACTGTGGCCCCGTCGTCATAATGACTGTCTGACCCCGTCTCTGCTGTGAAGGCCAAAGGTGTGGCTAGTCTGGCTGCACGCAGACACGGCACTACCCTTAGCGTTTGTGGGAGTACTCCCTAGATGGACCCACTCGGGGAGTACCACACAAGTACACTTCCATTCAAATGAGATGCGCAGATTGAATAGAAGTGTACTTGTGGCGTACTTCTCGAGTGGATCCATCTTGGGACTACTCTTGCAAACAGTACGGGTATATTGGTATATTGATTATGCTCGGTTCTTTCGCAACAACAGTGTCCTACAAAAGGGAAATTCTTCTTCAGAGACTAAAGCTGCGATGCGTCGCCACATAACGGCGGAAAATGGACTGACCCCACATTAACGTTATGACATACTAACCGACATGTGACTCCAGGGCGGCCAGTTTTGCCTGCATAGCCTGCAGGTCAGTGGCCATTCGAGCCTGGGCTACTTCTAAAATGTTGACGTCATCAGCACGCTTGCCCAGATGATGCTGATCACTTCCTGTTGCACCCCATCCGGATGAAGCGCAGAGAAGGACGTATGCAGCCGCAAGACATGTTACCGCCGACAGTGCCATTCTATTTTCTTGTCGACTGAGAGTGCGCTAGCTCTTGAGGAAGGATCGTATGATCTTCTTATCTGTGTGTGTGCTGATCTGTGATTTTGGACCTTTCGGCTAGATCCGTAAGGTCCAAAATAACAGACCAGATCACATTTATCTTCATTGTTATAAAACTTTGAAATAGTACGTAACTTTTGTCTTACCCATATTAGCACTGTGACCTACTGGGACAGGAAGGGAGGATGGGAGGGGAGGGGGGAGGGGGGAGGGGTGGGGGGTTTCTGGTGTGATTACCTACAGTAGTTTTCTATTAACACACTATCCGAGGACCGAAATCCACAAAATTTAAAGTTGCCCTCTGAATGACTGTATTACAGTTCTAGAGATAGACAAAACTGATAGTTTAATGGTGGTGACAAAACTGATAGTTTAATGGTGGGCACCAAGCTATTCTGGCACCACCCTTGAACTATCATGTTCGATCCATGTCTTGCTATGGTGTGTCCGGACTGAATGAGTTAAGGGTCTAGCCTATTACACCTTCTATGCCTTCGAAGCAAACAACACCGAACTGTAACAACACAAAGGGTCACCGCAGGTCATTCAATAAACAGCGAAGAGACAATATTTTTGGACGCCTGTGTTTCATACAGCTATTTTGTAAAAAGTCTGGGTTTAATGTCTTTTTAATCCCAGAAGTGACTGCCAAGACTTACAAAGAAAACTGACTATACAAATGTTGATCCCGTCACCGGTTCGAAAGCAGCGATCTTTCGGAAATTTGTACTGCAGTTTATCAGTGTTGTCTTCGCCTGATGCTGCAGCTCAAACATGAAAGGAAACGTTTTGTTCAAATTTACAAGCACAATTTCATGTATAAATGTTAATGCGAAACAGCAATCGATTCTTTGGATGTGTGACGTAATGCAAGCACTAAGAAATAATGTATGTACACATCCCACACGAAGACGAGCAAGAAAAAAGTAGAACAAAGGATCAAGATAAGATTATTCATGAGAAAAACTGCCTCGCGTCCTTCACTCTGATTTTGAAAGCCGTCAGGTTCAAAATCACAGACCAGCGCACACATTATGCGTCGTGACTTGTGCAGTTAATACAATTCAGTCTGGACACGTCTTTGAAGTTCACAATGTCTCCTTCACTATCTGTTGCACGTCTCATCTTCGGTGCGATCGTGCTGTATGCCCAAGTGCATGCGGAAGCTTCAGGCCGTGATGGACGTTCAGACGATGCTAACCCTCTGCAAGCTGTTGTGGACCAGCAAGCTGTTCAGATGCAGGCCATGCACGCAGCCCTGTCAGCACTGACGGCGTAAGTTGCAGTTATGGAATCGCAGCTTGGTGCGCAAAAAGGTACAAGTTACACAATTGGGCATTGTGTAACTTGTACCGTTTATTTTGTATTGTCTTTATACCACACGCAGGGCATTTCATGGGTGGGGAATGGAAAGAATTTGCGATTTACCTACTAACGAAACATCTAAACCTGTCGACCGAATGACCTAACTTTGCAGCATCCCACGAACATGAGCACATGCTAGGGTGAAAATATGACTTTAAAAATCCCTTTAACACGGCCTGTGTATTGAGCAGGGATGGGCATCGCTGCCAGCTATAAACATTGACGCCATGTAATGCAATGCGGCATCTAGCGAAAGCACATGAGTTTTACTGCAAGTGTCTACAATGATCTGAAGTTAGTTAAATGTTCGAGACAGATTCGATGATGGTTTTCTCGTAAATTATTGGATCGCTATAAGGCAAAATTATGAGATTCTTTTGGCATCGGAAGCACATTTGTAAGTTTAGAGGCGTCAGTCGTAGAGTTGTCGCGGAATCAACTTTGAAGGCTGTCCGGGTCACATTTCATAAATAGTACGCAGACGGAGGCATGTGGTATCAACTGCTCAGGCCACAGGGCTCTCGTGGATTACACACACACACACACACACACACACACACACACACACACACACACACACACACACACACACACACACACATACACATACACACACAAAAGAAAGTTCACCTCGCATGTTATTTGGTGGTGCCGGAAAGCTCGGCGAACTTCATATTCCGGGCTCCACTACATGACATTCGAGGTGAACATATTTTGCTATACTTTGCTAGACCGTAGTGTTTAAGCACTATGTTATATGTTTTAGATTACGAGCCATTGACCTTTCGACACAATGTGACTTTCGTATTCGTATTCGTTTGCAGGAATACTTCAAAATACCCGCTTGGGGAGTACGCCACAAGCACACTTCTATTTAAACGAGATGCTTGGGTTGAGGATCTTTGACGCTGAATTGATAATTTGATTTTTTTTTAAAAACCCAACATATTCTGCGTCCAATGACATTAAAAAGGTTAACTCATTTGCGAATGAGTTAAAGAACACTGTGTCTACTTTGAAATATTTTCATTTTTCACCAGCTCAGCTATACTCGCCCGTGGCATTCACCGGTCTGGTTGAACATGATTACAGCAGTAACGCAGGTCAGGTCGTGAAGTTTGGCAACGTCTTGCTAAATGCTGGCAATATTTATGACAGATTGACAGGGGTCATCACTGCCCCCAGAGGCGGAGTCTATCTTCTGTCTGTCAGGTAATTGTATACGTGTATGGCCTTGTCACATTACATGCTTACCTCTTAAACACGTAAAGAAAGTGTCACATGTTAACATTGGCTACATCACAGTGGCATAGGAACCAGGAGGTGGGGTTGGGGAGCCTGGAGGAGCCCTACAGCCCGGCCCCCCACAAAAACAAAACAAAAAAAAAAAAAAAAGAGGGGGGAGGGGCGGTTCCCCCCCCCCCTCCTAACACACACACACACACTCACGCACACACACACACACACGCACGCACACACACACACACACACACACACACACACACACACACACACACACACACACAAACATACACCGTTCCCTTATATAATTTTTAGAGAGAATTTAATTTGAGTCAATTCATTTTGGGGCCCACCTCCACTCCCAACGTTCCAAGTACTAGGAATTTTGGAGATCACACTGTCGCAGTTGGACTGTCACATCTGATACCCTACTCCCCCCTCCCCCCCCCCCCCGAGCCCCCGCCCCCCCGCCACCCCCCGTCCCCCCCCCCCCCCGCCTAGCCCCCCCTCCCCCGCCTACCCCCCCCCCCACACACACACACCCGCAACCTTCTCCAGTCGATAGATTTTTGGGAAGCTGGAATGTAACATGTCTGGCGCTCTGGGTCCCGCAGAGCATAAATGTAAATATCTTCCTGCGCAGCTCAAGAAGGAGTTCTACCACTACGGTATTGGGTGCTTGTAATTATTGGCAGTTATATAATTATGTCCCCGATATACTTCGGGTTTTCACAGGCAAAGTACATGTAGTTACAAATAATTCAAGTGGAAACACAAACGTTCTTAACACTATCTATTTTCATCGTCATCATCGTTGTTGCGGGCCAAAAACAGCGAGCTTAATTTCTAGGGCTCTATCATTGACCCACTTGATAGCAGCGATGACCTGTGCCATGTGCAACCCAGTAGACGGCTCACATTAACCCGTATTATACTGAGGCTAAAAGCTTCAAGTGTGTACACTCCCATATGCAATGTGCATTACAATACTTACAGATAAGGATAGAGACCAATGGCTTTAGTTCAATTAAGGGTGGTGTCAGAATAGCTTGGCGCCTAGAGGCGCCAAGCTATTCTGGCACTACCCTTGAACTATTTTAGTCAAATTTATTTCACACACTGGTGTATTCCGAATGATAAGGGTGAAGTACAATGGACAGAAAACCAGCAACCAATTTAACAAAACCGAACATTTCTACCTGGGAATTCGCAACCTAACTGTTGAGCTTTCAAGTACGTAATCGAAGGCCCTGCAGTAAAGTTGCGAAATCTGAAGTAGAAATTTCGTTGTGATAAATCGTTTGCTATTGGTTTTTTGTTTACGTCCATTGTACTCGC
>BTPG01000004.1:171755103-171776755 GCA_036245525.1 Semisulcospira habei
TATATATATATATTTTTTTTTTTTTTTTTTTTTTTGGCTTTGTTTTGTTTTTTTTGTGTGTGCGTTTGTTTCATTTAGTGAAGTAGAAACTGTATGGGTTTCAAATTTTTGGGGAAAAAAATATCCATCTACGGGGATTGAACCCTGGTTACCTGCGTGGCAAAAAGAGTATTTTACCACGGCACTAATTCAACTACTAAGGGATACTGGGTGCATTTAATTACTTATAGATAAACCTTCTCATCCCGTATCTGCCGTTGTTGTTTGTTCCAGTGTACTTTCCCACTGTCACCAATAGTAATCGAAGACTAGTAGTTTGCAACAGTTTGGGCGTAGGTTATACTTGTTGGTTTGGCGTCGTTGATTTCCTCCTTTCTCATGCGGGCTTGGGACTGGCTACGGCGGAGATATGATCTGCCGGAAGTCAGACATCGCTTGTATCCCTTTTTGAAAACGCACTCGCAAACGACCTAAAGTGCCAATTTTTGCGCGGGACCCCCTCATTTTTTCATAAATAATGTGTGTGATATGATCTAAAGTACGACTTTATCGAATAAAAAGGGCCTGAGCAATTGCCCAACATTGCAAACACTTGTAATGTTATTGATAACATCCGGGCACTTTGCGAATTTACAACATACACTTTTCTCGATTGCACTTAGAATTCCAATTATCAGAGCACACTTTTTTTACGAGAAAATACTAACATACTTTATGAAGTGACCGAAATGTTTCTTTATCATTTTAACACACTATTCGATAAAATTTTTATTGTGTTCTGAAATCAGCTATTTTGCGTGTTTTTGCTTATGGGGTAGGTCACGCAAAAGGCTCAAACTTACAAATATGCCCGGGACCATGGGTCTTTCAGGGTGGCAATAGCCTCCAGACTCAATAAGGCTCTCAAAAAAACCTATAAGCGGCAGTTTTCAATTAAAAAATGTAGGTATAGTATACAACCTTAAAGCGAAACGCGAACCACAGTTAACAAGGCGGCGTACTCCACCGTGTTGGCTCCGTCTCTTTTGGTGATCATGAGCTGGTCATGAGCGCGAAGTTGCAGGGAGACCATTGCACTACCAGGATGGCCGTGCTCTCCGTAGGCATAGATCTGGTGAGCCCCATGCACCTTCAGGTCAAACGCTTGGTGTTCGTCGATTCCTCCTGGCGGGTTAGTTCTTTAAAAATAAACAAATAAATCGGTAAGAAGTGTTAAAGTGTCCTTCGCAATATCGTCTTTAAAAGTGTTCTAAAATATCTTACAATAATGCTGAACAAAATAGCTAACGTAGCTTAAGTACTTTAAACGTCGTAAAATAAAAGACTTTTCTGCTTTTCCTCTCTTTAGTACGCAGGAGAGTTCCTTCCGTTACGCCCAAAAGGCAGTGGAAACCCGCTGGCTCGCGTACCTACTCAAGCATTTTGTGAAAAGAAGGGCAGAGAAGCCTTAGTTGAGGCAAGACATCATTGATAACCCGTGCGCAATTAAAACCAGCCACGATGCAGATTGCATTAAAGTATGAGCTCCTTCACGGCCAGTGGACGCAATTTATTATTATTATTTATTATTATTATTATTATTATTAATTATTGTAACATCATCGTCAAAGATCGCCGGCCATAAAAAGAACATGAATACAAAGTGGTTTCAGCAAGAGGCATAGATCCTCATGAGCCTTCGCAAAATCGAGGGCTCACGAAGACCTATACCTCTTACAGTTGGGCCAGATTCAATTTTTTTCTCGGCAGTAAATGGGTTAAAAACTGAAATCAAGATTATATTAACTCATTCAACTCTGACACGTCACGGCAAGACATGGATTGAGCGTGATAGTTCAAGGGTTGTGCCAGAATAGCTAAGCTATTTTGGCACAACCCTTGCACTATCAAGCTCGATCTGTTTCCAGAAGTGTAATTCAGTCTTCAGGGGGCAACTTCAAAATTTGCGCATTTCGGTCCTGGAGCAGAATGTGTTAACAAAACGGAGCCTGGATACTGCTTATTACTGTGCATCAGTCAGACACAACTGAGTCGAAACAACTTCATTGGAAACATACACCTCCCACTCAAGCGGCGAGAATGCTTTGGTGTTTCCCGTGCGGCTATTTCAAATAAGGACATGTCACAGGTCGCGCGGAGGTCACCAGGCCAAAAGTGCAGGAAACAGAATGCTACACGCAAAGAATCTTTTGCTGCTTTACTTATTATTATTATTTTACTAAAATGAATAAGTCCATAGTAAACTCATGAAATCTCAAAAACTATTCACGAGTAATGTTTGAACAAAACAAGCATTGCGGTGGCTTCCGGGTCACCATGCAAGGTAAATTTAACCATATACGCCATTCTTGTTTGTTACGCGTAGATATGCCTATCAAAGCGAAGGTACTAGGTAGGATTTTGTAAACGAAATATGCGCTTCTGATTGTGTATTGCAAGAAAATCAAAACATGTTATAATGACAGATTACTGGAAACGTAGGCCTTCAGCTGTCGGCGAAATGGTGGAATACTTATAGTAACCGATGTGACCATACACGAGGATCTTTTTAGATATTCTGATAATCAATTCAACATTTTCTGTACTGCTACACACTCATTTAATCTTTGATTCAAGAAATGTCGCATTCCTTTTGCTCGTCAGTATATTTGTACTGTTGATCACTTGACTGCTCCGTGCGATACTGCTCGATCAGGGAAAAAAGATGGGATGACCCATAACCCTGAACGTCTCTTCTGTATAAGAGCACATAAATCACAAAGTCCTTTTTATATGCGAGCTGTACTCACAAACTAGGTAGGTGAAGGCTAGCGCTGGTAGAATGGTACACATACCAAGGGGAATTACTCAGCGCTGGACATACAGACAGTTAGATCTCCTGCCCGGCGCAAACTCCTATCAGGCGCCCAATCGCCAGCCTACAGAAAAATACGCAGGTAAAGAACAAGACTATCATATACATCCCTATGCTCGCTGTCAAGGCTCTCTACCTGATTCTGATTTTGAAATATATTAGAAAAAGCCTCGCAAATTTACCATTTGCCAATGCATCAGTGCGCTCTATAAGGGTCACGGTGCATACGCTGCATTGTTTTGAGAGAGAGAGAGAGAGAGAGAGAGAGAGAGAGAGAGAGAGAGAGAGAGAGAGAGAGAGAGAGAGAGAGAGAGAGAGAGAGTATTGCGTCGATGTCTGTGTGATGACGAAATGTTTGCTTTTACATCACTGTCACTGTATGATATTCCCCAAAAGTCGACGTTTTTTGTTTACCGTGTTGAAAAAACGGTAGACTTTAAAATGGGGCTGGTCGGAGCACATTCCGGAGCACGCACATGACGTTTCTGGCGTGCGGGGCAAAAATTCTGGCAAAAAAGCAACAAGATAAAAATGACGTCACGTCTAGATGTGCAAACTTTGCTAAAGAACGTCTTTTTGGCGCCAAAGCGCTGTGTGGTGTGTGTGTGTGTGTGTGTGTGTGTGTGTGTGTGTGTGTGTGTGTGTGCGTGCGTGCGTGCGTGTGTGTGTGTGTGTGTGTGTGTGTGTGTGTGTGTGTGTGTGTGTGTGTGTGTGTGATGGTGTGTGTGTGTGTGTGTGTGTGTGTGTGTGTGTGTGTGTGTGTGTGTGTGTGTGTGTGTGTGTGTGTGTGTGTGTGACAACGACTAGAGCCCGCGTTTGAGAACGAACAAGCTTGAAATTTTAGGATATTGTCAATAATAGAATAATCTCGGGGATTTAAAAAAAAAGTTTTGATTAAGATGCTCATTGGCCAAGAAATGGCCGTTTCACAAAAAAAAAACCGTTGATCCAGACTGGAGTCCGTAATTATTCTTATTTTTACTAGATATTTTGCATATAGCTAGATAAAAGGGAGATATTGAATGAGTTCGTTAACCAGCATGGTACCTCTAGAACTTTTTGAGTGATAATTAAATATCTTTTGAAAAAAATATATTTTCACGTTTTTGGGATTAATTTCACGGATGATATTATGGGTTAATCTTAAGACAATTGAATCTTTTTTACGAAAAAAAAACCCAAAACAACCAATCTTCGCATTAATAATCGCATGATTTTTCATATACGGTATTTACATAAGCCTACAGTTTGTCTCGGCTGTCGGGTACGATTAGGTCAATTGTGACCTGTATGCCCTAGGTGTGAAAATAAGACAATTTTCTGCACCACATTTTCGGAGTCATTTGTAAAACAGCTAACATAACTTTAATTTTTCTTGTACGAAAAAGACTTTTCATCAATACCCGCATGATTTTTCATAAACAATGTTTGCATAAGCCTGCTGCCTGCTGTTTGTCCCGGCCCTGGGGTAGGATTAGGTCAATTTGTGACCTGTAAGCTCTAGGCGTGAAAATCAGCTAGAAAATTGCTAAGTTGATCCTCTAATCCCTACGTCAAATGTTAGTACTGCTTGCTTGGCTTGACTTCGCGAACGAAGATTTTATAGGAGTTGCCCACGACGTCTGCAGGCTTGTTCGTGGCTGCGGAGGCCAATCCGAGACAGGCAGGTTCGACCGCAGTGGCTGCAGGGGAAGGTATGGCCAGGGTTCTGAGCTGCGGCATCTCTGTTTTTTCTCCTGAGCCGCTTGTCCTTAAGGCTAGCTCTGTGAGAGTCCTCAAAGGAGACAGCTGCCTTGTAAATGGTGGAGCGCCAGGTGTCATGGTCCGCAGCAAGCGAAGACCACTGGTGGTGGTCGATTTGGCAGGCACTAAGTGACTTCTTGAGACAGTCTTTGTATCTCTTCTTTGGTGCCCCTCTGTCAAGGTGTCCAGTAGCAATGAATGAAGTATAACATGGAGTCGTCACTATGAACAGGGCGTCGAGGAACTAATGATGCCATGACGTGAAGCTTGAAGTGACGTCATTTTGCTGCTCATCCTATTATTCTTCTTCAGAATAGATATGCTACGTCAGACCACAGAGCGTACGAATGGCGGGAATCACCGTGTGTCTGTCTTTATTTCTGTGTGCCAGTGTGTGTGGATCTATAGGGTGGGTTAGAGTAGTAGGAGATGGATTCCTGTCGCTACACGAGCCCACAGAGCGTACTAATGGCGGGAAGCGCCGTGTGTCCGTCTTTATTTGTGTGCGCCTATGTGTGTGTTGATCTTAAGGAGGAGTGAAATGGATCAGCATAATAAGCCTAAAAATATGAACAACTCTACATGTTCATAAAAGTGAAATGCATGTGTTCTCCAAACAATACGGTAGACTTTGGGATGAAATCCTCACCTTGTTACTTTTTAAAATGTTTCTTCATAAAATTATTTTTTACTGAAAACGTTCAAAATATACAAAGCTGGCTAACGAACTCATCCAATGACTTTCTCCAATCCAGTTATATTCCAAAACTGCAAGCGAATATAATGAAAATAACGGACTCTAATCTGGGTCAACCGACTTCCTATAAACGGTCATTTAACTCTTCAATCAGAGATCCAGTTTCAAAATGCTCAGTCCCTCATCTTCAGATCCAGTTTCAAAATGCTCAGTCCCTCATCTTCAGATCCAGTTTCAAAATGCTCAGTCCCTCATCTTCAGATCCAGTTTCAAAATGCTCAGCCCCTCATCTTCAGATCCAGTTTCAAAATGCTCAGTCCCTCATCTTCAGATCCAGTTTCAAAATGCTCAGTCCCTCATCTTCAAGATGAGGGACTGAGCATTTTGAAACTGGATCTCTGATTGAAGAGTTAAATGACCGTTTATAGGAAGTCGGTTGACCCAGATTAGAGTCCGTTATTTTCATTATATTCGGCCCCCTCCAAGCTCTCAAAACAAACTCACAAACTCCATGTTCCTCACCGAGTTCGACCTCCTCCTCGACCACTACAACACACGACCCGGAAAACACATCCTTCTTGGCGACTTCAACTTCCACTTCGACAAACCCGACCACCCTGACACAAAACGCCTTTGCACGTCACTTTTAAACCACAATCTCACACAACACATCACTGAACCCACCCACCGACTCAGCCACACCCTCGACTGGATCATCACCCGCACCTCCGATCAACTCTTCCTCGACTCTGACACCTCTTCTGTGCTTCCCTCTGACCACCTCGCTATTCTCGTCGCCCTCAACCTACCTCCCCCGAAAAAACCCAAGCTCTTTGTCTCTCGTCGCAAACTAAAATCTGTCAACCGAGAGAGCTTCTTCGACGAAGCTGTTGACCTTCTAGTGGACCCCGCTGCCTCTCCCGATTTTGCATCCCATTTCGATTCCTCGCTTCGAAAACTTCTAGACATCCACGCCCCTGTCACCACCTGCTCCATACCCAACCGACTCCCCTCCCCCTGGCTCACTGACGACATAGCGAGCGCCGACAAGCGGAACGCCGCTGGCGCTCATCCGACCTCACCGTTCACAGACAGATCTTCCAAACCACCAGATCCAAAGTCTGCAGAATGATCTCCGACTCTAAACGTAAACATCTTCAAAACAAAATCCTGGAATCCACTTCATGCAAAACCGTCTACGCTACCATGAACACACTCCTAGGCACTTCTAAAGACTCTCCTCTTCCCAACACACACAGCAAAGAAGAACTCCCGTCCGCTTTTTCCACCTATTTCTCCGACAAAATCCAAACTCTGCGCAACACACTCGACACTCTGCCTTCTCCGCCTTGCCTTCCTGCCCCCCCCCCTTTTTTTCCGGCACTCCCCTCTCGTCCTTCCGGCCCGTCTCTCAGGATGAAGTCCTCAAGACCATAAAGTCCATGCCTTTCAAAACCTGCGAACTAGACCCCCTCCCATCGTCTCTACCGGGACGGCCTTCCAAAACTTTTGCCCTTCATCACCGACATCATCAACACATCTCTAGAGAATGGCTCCGTCCATGATATCTTCAAGTCCGCCATTGTCCGTCCTCTCCTCAAAAAACACAGCCTCCGTCAGAAACACTCTCTCTCCTCCTTCCAGTCCGCCCTCAAAACTCACCTCTTTCAACAGTTCTAGCACTATATCACCACACTCCCCACCCCAAGCTGACCACCGTAATGTATTTTCACTATTTGTGGTACGTGAGTCATTGTCTAAAGCGTGCACATACGTGTGCGAGTTGTGAGTGTGCGCTTAGAGTTATAATTATTATAAGATAAGCGCATTATAAATACCGTAATTATTATAATTTAAACGAACTCAAGAACTACCGCCCAGTCTCCAATCTCTCTTTCCTGTCCAAGCTTCTTGAGAAGGTTGTCCTCAACCAGCTCAACCTCCACCTCGCCGACAACAACCTCCTCAGTCCCTTCCAGTCTGCCTATCGCAAACATCACAGCACTGAAACAGCCCTTCTACATATCCTAAACGACCTGCTTCTCTCCACCGACTCGGGCAACATCTCCCTTCTTACGCTACTCGATCTCTCTGCCGCCTTCGACACCATAGACCACTCTATCCTCCTCCACCGCCTTCATCACTCCTTTGGCATCACTGACTCTGCTCACTCCTGGTTTCTCTCCTACCTCTCCGACAGACAGCAGTCTGTCACCATCGATGGCGTCTCCTCCAACCCAGTCAGGCTCTCCTGCGGCGTTCCACAGGGGTCCGTCCTGGGTCCGGTCCTTTTCACACTCTACACCTCTCCCCTGTCCAACATCATCCAGTCTCACCACATACACCACCACCTCTACGCTGACGACTCACAACTACTAGACAAAGACAAACTCGACAACACTCAGTCACTACTGACTCGCACGGCTGACTGCTACGAAGACGTGAAAAACTGGATGACAGCAAACAAGCTCAAACTGAACGACGACAAAACGGAAGCCATGCTGGTAGGCACTGTTGAAACTTTCCCAGCTCCCTCCCTCTCTCCACCTTCAACTCGACAGCACCCCCATCTCCCTCTCTGACTCGGTCAAGAACCTCGGCGTTATCCTCGATTCCTACCTTTCCATGACCAGCTTCGTCTCCGCCACGGCCCAGGCATGTTATTTCCACCTCCGCCGCATCAGTCAGATCAGAAAATACCTCACTACCGAAGCTGCCACCAAACTCGCTGTCTCTCTCATCTTATCTCGCATCGACTACTGCAACTGTCTCCTTTCCGGCCTTCACTCTCCAGCGCGTCCAGAACAATCCTGCCTGCCTCGTCCTCAGAAAGAAAAAGTCCGACCACATCATTCCCCTGCTCAAGCTCCTTCACTGGCTCCCCATCCCCCAACGCATCCAATACAAGATTCTGTCTCTCTGCTACAAATCCCTGAACAACTACGCTCCTACCTATCTCTCCAACTTACTTCACCCCTACACTCTTTCCCGCTCCCTCCGCTCCGCCTCCGACCCTCTCCGCCTCCTCATCCCCCGCACCAAACTCAGCACTTCACCCCCCCCCCCCCCCGCTCCTTCTCCGTCTACGGTCCATCCACCTGGAACACTCTCCCACTCTCTCTCCGTCAGAAACACTCTCTCTCCTCCTTCCAGTCCGCCCTCAAAACTCACCTCTTTCAACAGTTCTAGCACTATATCACCACACTCCCCACCCCAAGCTGACCGGCGTAATGTTTTTTTTTTCACTATTTGTGGTACGTGAGTCACTGTCTAAAGCGTGCGCATGCGTGTGCGAGTTGTGAGTGGGCGCTTAGAGTTATAATTATTATAAGATAAGCGCATTATAAATACCGTAATTATTATTATTATTAGAGGCTCTCCTAGTCACCCTATCTCCTCTAATTTCAAGCTTGTGCGTACGCAAAGTTTCTGAGATTTTCTTGTTTACACACACACACACACATGGAGACAAAACATGGAGACACATGGAGAGTGGGTTACCTACCATTTTATGTGAAAATGGGTTCCCATATTTCTATTTATTCTAGGGCTCTGGAGTTGATGCGAATGTTTAGAACTCACCTTATAACTAAGCTCTACAACTTAAAATAAAATAGACATTTTCTAGAAACAGAGCCACTGGATGGAGAAAAAAATGGGTTTCTCCCCAAAAAGTGGGTGCCTCTCACACAAAACTGGCATTACAGTGAAAATACCTCACTAAAGATACCTTTGGTTGATTTTATTATTATGATTGTTTGGGTGGGGTTGTGAGGGGGTTGGGGGGGGGGGGGGGCGGGGGAGAGGTGGGGGGGGGGGGGGAGGGGGGGTCATCACTTTTGGTTTATAGAGCTGCTCAATGCGCTCTTATGAATGAAAGATTTTCATTATCAGTGGAATCAGTAGGTCATTTCAGAGGCGCGCACTGAGTTGCACGTCGAAGCACTCACAAATACTCATTTGGAGTGCACCAGATGGATCCAGCTGGCCAAGTCCCACATTCCACACTATAGGACAGCTAAGACTGAAAAGCAATCGCGGCGTTTATGGCGCGGTACAAGGTTTAAAACTAAGAAAATGTTGTTTTTAGACGCGTGTCGGGCAAAAGTTTTTATCAGAACTGTTTTAAAACCTCTTTTAACTCAACTTTTCTTAATGTTAAAAGTGTTTTATTGTACATTGCTTAACGTCCCGACAGCAACAAGGCTTTCTCAGGACGTGCCTGCACTGCTTGTGAAAAAAAAAACCCCAACTAAACAGAACATTGAATGTATGTCGCCAGCCGGTCAAATACATTAAATAAACCTAACACATGGGGCCTAAATAAAGCTAAGACCATTTAGCAACACACATCCAATATCAAGAGCTACAGGCAGTGCAGACAGTAGGGAGAGTTTTAAAAAGGCAAATACAGGTGAATGGACAAAGGGCTGACAGAAACACATGCCCCAGAATAGAGAGAAAAACCCACCCTGTGGGGCTGACCAAGGTGCCCCTGGGAAATAAAAAGTAGTTAACCCCACCCAAGTCCCCCAGGGCAGACCCGGGTGGGGTTAAAAGTGTTTTAATTTACACGCGTGTCATAACTGTTATGCATCTATTCCAACGTATAGTGCTGGATATTTTTCCCATCCTCACCTTCTCTCTTCACTCAACACTCGACTTTCCAGTCCTTCCCTCAAACACCCCCAACCGGGTCTGCCCTCAACACTCGACTTTCCAGTCCTTCCCTCAAACACCCCCAAACGGGTCTGCCCTGGGGGACTTGGGTGGGGTTGGCTACTTTTTAGTTCCCAGGGTCACCCTGGTCAGCCCCACAGGGTGGGTTTTTCACTCTATTCCGGGGGCATGTTGGTCCATTCACCTGCATTTTCCTTTTTAAAACTCTCCCTACTCTCTGCGCTGCCTGTGGCTCTTGATATTGGATGTGTGTTGCTAAAAGGTCTTAGCTTTATTTAGGCCCCATGTCGTAGGTTTTATTTAACGTATTGGACCGGCTGGCGACATACATTCAATATTCTGTTTAGTTTTTGTCACTAGCAGTGCAGGCACGTCCTGAGAAAGTCTTGTTGCTGTCGGGACGTTAGGCAATGTACAATCAGTCAACCTTCCCTCAAACGGACAGCATTCACACAAATAATACTTTACTATTACATCCGAAAATGGCCCATCCAAGCCTGCACTCTTTTAACTGCACTAAACGACTGACTGCAGCAGACGACGCATGTAACGACGCTGACTCTGTGACGTCATTTGCATTCAATCAATTTGTGCATACAATCCAAAAGAAGATGCGGCATTGATAACATCGACAAACCTACAAGTAAAGCAACAGGTTGAACCAAAAGGTCGGGCAGGACAAAAGACAACAGCAGCCTCACCCAAAGTCTATACGTCCTCTCTCTTATAATGCGCATTCATACAATCACTTCACTTCATAGCAACCGGCGCACGAGAATACATATGCTAAGTCTCAAATTTGTCACTAGACATGACCTCCGACAACATCACCCCGGAAGCATAACACACTTTTATTATTTTTTTTTTTTACAAAACAACCACACCCTCAAATAACAAACTTCATTTTGCAGCAACATAAACAATTTCCTCCCTCACACAAATACAATACCACCCCATCCCCCCCCCCCTCCCCCGCCCCACTACCTTTCGTATCTCTCCGTTTCACTTCGGCTCACCGACGCAGTCAACCACCGATCAGGTATTAAGTCAGGTATTAAGTTATGTATAGCTGAAAAGGGTGATGTCACACATACTCGCCCATTTTACCGGTTTGTGCAAACACACACACTGCTGGGCAAGTTCAAACACACTACCACAGTGTATTTTACGCACAAAAGTGGGTGTAATAACCTCAAAGTGAGAAAAACTGATTTAAAAAAAAAAATCTTGTATAACTTCTTAAAGCATGACAATGCAGAAACAACCCTCAGAACAAATGGGTGTCTGACTTGGTCACCCAGAATTTTACACACACCCATTGTCCATAAGGATGGTAAAGACAGTGACCCATTTGAGGGGTTTTGTGCACACACACACACACACACACACACACACACACACACACACACACACACACACACACACACACACACACACACACACACACACACACACACACGCACACACACACATAAATAGAAGAGATTTAAAAATGCGTAACTACGCGTTTTTCCGGCGAATGGTGTGTTTTCATATAGCAACGCGACAGCGGCGGGATAGGCGACACAACAAAAACCTATCTGAGTACCAGGCGTTAATAAAGCGGCGTACTGAAAGCCAAGCTCTTTTCACAGCGGAATCGTTGCGGAATCGCTGCTGATGCGCATCAGATGTTCGCCATTCGTGTCGCTGTCGAGCTGCTATTTGTAAACACCTTTTGAAAGCAGTGTTTCCAAAGAGATACGCGGCAGCAGTGCAGTAGGCGACATAGCAAAAAAGAAGAAAATTTGAACCCCTCACCCCCCCACCCCCCAACTGCAAGAGGTATACATCCTCATGAGCCCCCGCGTTAAATCACTTCGTGTGTTTCCTTATAGCGTCGCGACAGACAGCATCGTTGTTTAAATGTTGCGATTTGCTGTCCCTTCACAGTGGACTTGCCATTGAGCGGTACAATTTTGTTGTGCCGCTGTCCCCTGTCGCACCACTACCTCGCCACTGTCGCATCGCGTGTGACAACGCTCATTCTTTATCTCTGTGTGTCGCTGTCGCAACCGAATCCGCGTCGCTAACACCCCTGAACGATGTCGTCAGCAGGAGTCAAGGGGTTAACGGATTAATAACGCACATTTCAAAAGTCACCTAAGATATAATTATGACATAGACGCCGTCTTGAGGTATTTTGACTATTCCACTTATTGGTGTCGTACATATGCCCGACGTTGGCGAGAACTCGATCAAAATGGATGACACCTCCATCCGGGTAATCTTTAGCGCCACCAGCCTCCCTGGTGAAAACAAGCGGAGTTTCATCTGGTCTACAGTTAATTAACCAGAGAACAAACATTAAAAAGACTTCAGTGGCTCACAGTTTACGCACACAGGCACAGTGGGTTAGGCAAAGTCTAAAAAGGTGCAACTTTCCCAGACAGTGGAACAGTAATTAAAGTGCGTTTTTATATGCGCGTGGAAGAAAGGTTTGCAAACGTCAGGATTAACTATACGGCTGAGCTTAGACAAAAGGAACACGTTTTTGGACAAAGTTTTGCATACTTTATGAGCATGAGGTTCCCAGTTTAACTTGTTGTCTACTGTTACGCCCAGCAAGCGATGCTTAGTTACTTGTTCTATAGGTTGGCCATCTAAAGTAAGTGTTAAAGTTGGTAGGCCGCGCTGGTGTTTTGTCTTTGAAATGCTAATTATCATGTGATTATTAATGCACCAGTCAGCTGCTTCGTCCAGGCTCTTCTGGAGTACCTCATTGAAGTTCGCTAGCTCCTTGTTAAATATGTGTACGGTTGTGTCGTCAGCGAACAGATCACAGTTAGCCTCTGGGTGAGATATGCGCAGCGGCAGATCATTAATAAATAATAGAAACAATAAAGGCCCTAGAATAGATCCCTGTGGAACACCACAAGTCACTATCATCACCATCATCATCATTCCCTTGCCCGAACTGGGCGTTGGGGGGACTGAAAGACAGCAGCAACAGACAGTGCTCTCCACTGAGTTCTATTTTGGGCGGTGGCAAGCAAGTCTGGCATCTCGAGTTTGGTCCATTCTTTTATGTTTGCGACCCAACTCTTTCTCTGACGACCTCGCCGACGACTTCCTTCGAGAGTGCTTTGGAGGATAGTCTTGGACAAGGTGTTGTGTCGGGTCACGTGGCCAAACCAAGCAAGCTTGCGCCGTTTCACGGTTGCCAGAAGGGGTTCATGTGGGCCCACCAAGGAAGTGACGATGCTCCGTACATATTCGTTGGTCTTGTGCTCGCGGTACGAGATGCGGAGCAACTTCCTCAGGCACTTGTTCTCAAAGGCCTGGATTTTCTTTTCTGAGTCTGCAAGCAGTGTCCAAGTCTCACAGCCGTAGAGTAGAATAGACACTACGAGGGACTTGTAAAGCCTGTACTTGATGGTGAAGCTGATGGAGTTACTTCGCCATATCCTGTCCAGCCTGGCCATTGCGGATGTTGCTGTACCTATCCTGATACGGATCTCTGCTATGCAACTACCGTCTTTGAACAGGGTGGCTCCCAAGTACTTGAAGCTAGCTTCTGGCCGTTCATGTGAATGTTGCTGCTGCTGTCGCTTGTGGTGTTGATCATCACTTTGCTTTTATCCGTACTGATCTCCATGCCATAAGACCCTGCGCTAGTTGAAAGTTTGTCTGTCAGGTTTTGGAGCTCACTATTGCTGCCTGCCATGAGGTCAATGTCGTCTGCGAATCGAATATTGCACAGGGATCTGCCACCAATAGAGATTGAAGTATGGTGGTCGTGGAGGGTTTCCTGCATGATCTTCTCCAGGAATATGTTGAAAAGGACAGGAGAGAGCAGGCATCCTTGACGGACACCGATCGTCGTCCTGAAGAACTCGCCTGACTGATTGTTATGTAGAACCGCGCTGCAGGCGTTCTTGTAAAGCGCTTCTATCATTTGGATCAGTCCCTCTTCTATGTTGAACGATCTCATGACTTGCCAGAGTCCGTCGTGCCAGACGCGATCAAATGCTTTCCTGAAATCAATGAAGTTGTGGTAGAGTTCGCGCTGATGTTGCAGATGTTTCTCGATCAGGACGCGGCAGTTGAAAATCTGCTCTACAGTGCTTCTTCCAACTCTGAAGCCAGCCTGTTCTTCTGCCAGCAGTTCCTCGGCGAAAGTTTTGAGGCGGTTGAGAATGATTCTAAGCATTACTTTGCTAGGGTGACTTATCAGACTGATAGTTCTGTAGTTCTGGCACTGTTTCAGGTTTCCTTTCTTGGGGAGCGGGATCACTAGAGACTGTATCCATTCTACTGGCCATTTCTTTTGCTCCCAGATCTTTTGACAGAGTGTAGTGAGGACCTTCGTTGTTACTTCTCCTCCATGTTTCAACAGTTCAGCAGGTACGTTGTCTACACCTGGAGACTTTCCTCCCTTCAGGCCGCGTACGGCTGCTTCCACCTCTTCAGCTAACACTGGCAGGTCTTCAGCCTTCCTGGCCCCAGCCTGGTTGTTTTGGAGGATGCTGGTGTCTGGCTCAGCCTTGTAGTTATACAAGTCTCGGCAGTACTCAGTCCATCTGTTTAGTACAGCAGTGTTTTCCGTAAGGAGTTGGCCGCTGCTGTCTTCGATGACTGTGGCTGTTCGCTGTTGAGTCTTGGTGAGGGTCCTTAGCGTTTCATAAGCCTTCTTGCTGTTGCCGTTTGCTATGCCCTCTTCCACGCTACAACACTGGTCTTCAATCCAATCTTCTTTGGCTTCTTTCATCCTCTTCCTGATCTTCTTGTTGACAAGTCTGTACTTGTTTGCTGATGTGAGGTCTTGGCCTCTCTTTTTCTTCCAGGCTCTCCTCTCATCACAGAGATCGAGGATGTCATCGGTGACCCAGGGCTGTTTGCGCTTCCTCTGCTTCCCCAGCACTTCTTCTGCTGTAGAAAGTAACACCTCTTTTATATTTCCAGCACGGGTGTCTACGTCGCAGTCACTATACCGGCTGATAAAAATTTGCTATTCAGGAGTGCTTTCTGTGTTGTGTTCTGTTTTTGAGATATGAAGACAAGAGGGAAACAGTATTGGAGTTAATGTGATAAAGCGGTAGTTTATTCAGGAGGTTGGAATACTTGACAAGATCGAATACCTTTTTAAGGTCGAGAAAGATTGCGCCTGATACTGTGTTGTCATTAATGGCAGAGAGCCATTTATCAATAATGTGATTTAGAGTAGTATGGCAGGAATGAAAAGATCGAAAACCGGATTGTGGGAGACTAATCAGATGATTTTGTTCAAGGAAATTTAGGAAATGAGTATGTATATGTCTTTCAAGTGGTTTCGAAATGGATGATAAAATGGATATAAGTCTGTACTCATTTAAACTGATTACGTCTTTGCTTTTGGGAAGAGGAATTACCTTAGCCTTTTTTAATTCGTTAGGAAATATATTATGCCTAATGGCTAGATTGTAGATGAATGTCAGTGATTCAACGATGAATGGCAGAGATAATTTTTAAAAACTGAGTACTGATGCCGTCTGGACCACAAGATGATTTATTTTTTAAACTAGAAATAGATTTACCAACATCCAAAATACTCATAAAGGCCCCGCCACACATGCCGGTTGTGCCCCGATTTTGAAGCCGATTCCGATCCGATTGCGATCGGATGAGGTCATATATCCGATCCGATCCCAATCGGCTGGGAATCGGGTATCTAGAACCTGCTCTATTTTTCCGATCCGAATCGGCCCCGATTGTAAGCTTCAACCAATCAGAGCGCGTCTCGCAAAGCACGTCGTTTCAGTTTGAAAATGGCGGAAGATCAGTACCACCTTCGTCAGTTGCCGATGTCTCGCCCGCCTCTTCCCGAATATGATGCAAAACTGCTGATAATGCAAGCACATCATCATCACTGTCAAACCTAGCAGCCATTTTGCAGAACAGGTACGACTTTGATCTTCGGTTCAAACCGGTCGGCTAAAAAAGTCGGGAAATGTGTGGCAGTGCACAAGTTTTTTTTAGTCCGGCCCGATCACCTACCGATTCAAAACTGCTCGGGAATCGGCCTCAAAATCGTAATGTGTGGCGGGGCCTTAAGAGGCACAGAAAATGTGTGACCCGCTCTCTGCTGACTATAGTGACGCAGTTGATCCGAGCATGTGTAGTTGTCAAGGTCATTGGTATTGGTCTGCGCCAGAGTTTTAGCAACAGTTAGGAAATAAGCGTTAAACGCATTACAGTGAGATCGGGTGGAATATTAGGCGCTCCTTTTACTGTGACCTTTGGTGAAATTGTTTATCACTTGCCAGACTGAGCGGATGTCCTTTCCGCCGGCAATGACACGTTCAGCATTTTGTCTTTGGGCTTTTCGAACTAAAGATTTGACGTGGTTTCTCTGCTTCTTGTTCTCATTAAATTTCTTAGCTTTTTTTAAAAACATGTCTCTAACTGCCATCGCTTGTTTAATTTCATCCGAGAGTCATTCTGGCATAACTGCTGTTTGAAGCGTTTGGTACGCTTAGGGGCGTGTCTATCCAGAACAGCGAGAAACAGCTCATACCAGCGGGTCAGGGCCTCATTAGGGTAATTGAAATTATAAACGTCACAGAATGACACTTGAGACAGGTCATGCAAACACGCAACTTGATCGAATTTTTTAAAGGACCTATAAATGATAGTAGTGTGTCCTTTAGCTGGTTGTTTCGGTAATCGAGCACTCAACAAAAAGCAAACTGAGAGAGAGAGAGAGAGAGAGAGAGAGAGAGAGAGAGAGAGAGAGAGAATGTTTCAATCGGTGTAAAACATTGCGTGACGTGTGTGATGACGCCATCAATGACGTAACCATCACAAAGAAAATGGAGCTCTGCGATCATGTCGGCAGATAGGAGAGGCATCCTCGCTTCAAAATTCACTGTCTACAGGACGATCCGACGGTTGATTGCCATCTGTTATGCTGCAGCTCTATGTCGACTTGGAGGTAGATATCACTTTCACGAACAGAAATTTAAACATCGCCAGAGAGCACAGTGATTCGGTTTAGATTTTAAAAAAATAGCACTCTAGGGTCTGTAGTCTATGGAATAAAATCAAAATTATTACTAGACATGTTGCCACAACAGACCTTTGGCCCCTAGTGGCAACAGGTCAAACAATTATTTTAAGTTTATTTCAGATATAATGCACACATCTATGTCGGCGTATTTATCAGTTTACAATGTGGCAACTGCACAGAAGATTCAAATATTTTCACAGAAGATTCAAATAATTTCAAAGTCTTCGTAATCTTTACGCGCGACAGCAGGCCAATGCAATACAACACATGTAATAATTTTCACGTATGCTCACGGTGAATTTAGAACTGCAAATGAGAGATTCTCAGTATCTTGACATAGCAAAGTATTCCATCATGATTCCCTGTGGCATGTTAACCCATAAAGCCATGACACGATGACAGGATGTGATCAAACCAGGATAGTTCAAGGGCGGTGCCATAATAGCTTGGCGCCAATAGGCGCCAAGCTATTCTGACAGCACCCTTAAACTATCATGCGTCAAACTAATTCTGACACCACCCATAAACTTCTTAGGGTCGATGTGTGTCCAAACCTGTGACACATACCTCACGGGATATCTCCAATATTAGATATTTGATAATTTCGTCTTCAGGGCTGGATGAATTAAACACATTACACTTTGCTTTCGATGTCAGAAAATCAGAAATAATAGCTAAATGGTACATATAAATTGACACACATACATCCATTCGATAGTCAGACAATCATCTATAGATTCAAGATTAAAAATGATCTTTATTTTTCAAAAGAGATCTTTTGTGTCGTCGTGTCACCTGTGTTATTCTTGATATGATAATGTAAAAATGCATGGAGAAGTACATAAAATTGCATATATAAAATACATAAAAAGCAGTCACACACACATACACACACACACACATACACACACACACACACACACACACACACACACACACACACACACACACACACACACACACACACACACACACACACACACACACCTCCCCCGTCATCACGGAACTAGTCATTCATATTATGATCACAGACAAGTCAGTTAAGCGAACACTCGAAGCATCAGTTCACACTGTATCACGTATCAGTCAGTCTCCTAGTCGGCCGCCGTTGTTGTACCCATTCCATTATTTCCTCTTTCATACTTCTATTATTTTTCAGGTGCAGTTCACCTCGAAAGGTCATTTACAGGTAAGTAATGATAATTATGTCTTTAATTTGTAGAACTCACCACAAAATAACTCGCAGGTAGACAAATCCAATGCAGAACAAAATAACCCCTTCACTGCGGAGGAAAATATGTACACCACCAAACCGCAAGAGGTATAGATCCTCATAAGCCTCCGCAGTCGTGTGGGCTGATGAGGATCTATGCCTCTTGCTGAAACAACTTCGTATCCATGTTTCAGTGACGGTTGGGGTATCTTTAACGTGAATTTAATAATAGTATTAAAAAAAAAAACCACACGATTATCCAAGTCCGCCGGCATTGAAGGGTTTAAGAGTTGGGGTCCAGGTGTTCAGTAGACAGCAGCACATATCACATGGACGAGCTCGGGGCCTGGCTTCGACTCTGAGGCAAACAACCATGGCTGAGATTGCAAGAACAGTCACATCTCGACGAGTCGACGACTCTGATTCGCTTATAACAACGTCAGATATAATAAACATCGGATGCAGCAACACTTTTTCGGAGGTCCCGACAGCACTCCTAATAGGTAAATTACTTCGCTTATCTCTCATTCTACCCCAGACACACCACAGCAAGATATAGATCGACCTTGATAGTTCAAGGGTGATGCCAGAATGGTCGATCTGTGTCCTGCTCTGCAATGCTGTCTTCAGAGGACAACGGCAAAATTTGTTGATTTCGGTTTTGGGGTACAATGAGTTAAAGTAAACATCGGATATAACGGAAAGAAATATTGGGTTCCCTGGCGCAGATGACAGTACATGTGTGACGGTCATGTTTGTAAAAGTTTGATCAAATTCTGAAAAGATTTTCCAATTTGGATAAAATGCTAACACATTCATTCTTGACAGATTACAGGAGACTTATTGACCATGACAGTTCAAGTGTGGTGACCATGATAGTTCAAGTGTGGTGACCATGATAGTTCAAGTGTGGTGACCATGATAGTTCAAGTGTGGTGACCATGATAGTTCAAGTATGGTGACCATGATAGTTCAAGTGGGGTGACCATGATAGTTTAAGTGTGGTGACCATGATAGTTCATGTGTGGTGTAAGAATAGCTTGGCACCTCCAGCGCCAAGAATAGCTTGCACCACACTTGATTCTGGCACTACCCTTGGTCTTTCATGGTTGATGCATCCCGACCCGGAATTGGTAGGAAGTCTTCAAAACACAAAACATAGAATTTGAGATTTTGTCTCCTTGGCATTCAGTTCGCTAAACTTTTGTGGTTTGGTATTAAAAAGAAGTATAATGTCTACAGTCAGACCTGTCTTAGGCGACCAGCCATGATACATCAACCATGATAGTTCAAGAATAGTGCCAGAGATATAAGGATGGAGAATACAACAGATTTTTTGACGACGGCAATTTTTCATTGTTTTTGATCACAAATCGCTCATCTAATGACACACCCCGTTTTTCTAGGTTTCTCCTTATTTTTTTCAGTAAAATAAAGGTTTCCAAAATCAATGACATTTAAAATTAATATTTTTTATTATAAAATGAATCAAGACGAATTACTTCTTCTAAATGATATCAACGCTGTAGAAAACAAAGATTTAGACTCTAAGAAACAGCGTCTTTTGTCTGTGATTGTCTCAGGCAAGTCAAAGGCTTATCTCGGAAAACAATACATGACAGAGGATATTGAATCTCTCACCGCTGACGAACTATTAAAACTTCATTCAAAATATGAAAACCACATTGCCTCACTAATGACTCGTGATTTGAGTCGATCTCTTGTATGCCTATACACAAAAGCAGTGAGTCACTTTCTACCTGTGGATAGTGACAGTCTTTCACACGACCTTGAAAGCAATCCTATTGTTTCAAGTTCAATTGGCAAATTAGCATGTGTCATGTTTTACAAGTTTGGAAATTACCTTGCACCTGTCATAACATTGCTTGTTACCGGGAGCCATATTGATTTCTCAAAAATAAATTTTACTGCAGAAGAAAATGGACGAGAACAAGATGACTACACAACAGAACCCCGACCCTGTTTTGACACAGGTTCAAACTGTGACTAAGGCTAAAAGTCCAGGGAGGGTTGAGGCTGGAAAGAGAGTAGCTGCATTGAACAAACAAAGAAAGTTAGAACTACTGCAAAAGGTACATGTAACTGACCCACAGTCAATATCACCATTGGTGTCACTACCGTCAGGACCATCACACCCTCATCAAAGTGAGAGACAAACCACTAAGTCTGACCCTGAAACAACAAAATATATAGTTGCCGGATTTGTTGTCGGATTTGGTTACGTAGGTTACCAATTATACAAAAAATACAAACCACAGACTCGTACAGTGACCAAAAAATCAGACACTCCAAAAACAAAACCAGAAGTCGCCACATTACCAGTAACACCCAAAGCCGTTGACCCATTTTATATGCAGTAAATAAAAATATTATTTTATTTTTTCTTGCCTTAGAAAATGAATGACTCAAAAAATTTAATGAACCTTGTGTATCACTCTGCAGTAATCAGTGGATTAGCAGTAGCTTATTCTATGCTGGGGAAAAGTCTACTCAAAATGAAATCAGCAGACTTGAGTAGATTAGACTTTGAAGACAGTGCTAAGCTAATTGTAGTTGTAACAGCGTCGATTGCAACAAAAGATTTTCTTGTCAAGCAGGGAATTATTCCAGAAAATGTTTCTATGTAAATAAAATAAATATGGCGACGATAGCTATTATGATTGGGGGAGCGATGGTTAACGCATTGGCTTTCAGTGGCTCAAACTATCTCTTTTCAAAAATGGGTAGAGAAGAATCAGCAGAAGAAATGAAACGTCACAATGAGGCAACAGAAAAACTTGCTCAAGCCCAGCAGGAATATGAAAAGAATAGAATTGAGAAACTTGATTTCATCAATGAAAAACTCAGGCTTGAAGGCCACGCACAACATACGTTTTCAAATACAGACGAAGCAATCAGGGAATATTTTCTTGTCACAGGTGAAGACATGTCTATCCCTAAACCGAAACTAAGTGACTATTACAAACCAAGCACACAACAAAGAAATGGGGAGATAATCTTTGTTCTAGTGGGAATGACATTTGTTTATTTTACTGGAGTTTTTATTGCTAGAA
Organism: Semisulcospira habei; assembly: GCA_036245525.1. Taxonomy (NCBI): domain Eukaryota; kingdom Metazoa; phylum Mollusca; class Gastropoda; family Semisulcospiridae; genus Semisulcospira; species Semisulcospira habei. Next base: position 171,776,392 of record BTPG01000004.1, read on the forward strand.
AAAATGGCAGCCGAAAATAAACTATCAAAAATATATTACTCACCATCAGGCTATTGGAAAGGAGCAACCGCTATTGAAAAATTACATGCCGCTGTGGGCGGAGATATAACACTCAATCAGGTCAAGCAATGGTTACAGAGACAGGCAATTTGGCAGATATATTTACCTGCTCCAAGAAAAATAACGAGACCTCATTTTGAGAACACTACCCCAAATGACACACATCAAATGGACCTCCTGTTTTTACCACATGACACAATAAGAAAGAAACGATACAAGTATGCATTAACTGTTGTAGACATTGCTTCAAGGTATAAAGACGCTGAACCCATATCTGACAAAACAGCTAGTACAGTTGCTACAG
>BTPG01000004.1:171776775-171919275 GCA_036245525.1 Semisulcospira habei
AGCTTGGCGCCTGCGCCAAGCTACTCTGACATTACCCTTGAACTATCACGGCCTCCTATTGTAGTGTTTCAAGACTGAATGTGTTAATGGGGGTTCTTTCTCCAGACTCCGGCTGCTCCTCCCCCACGATTTTGGTATCAATTTCAGCCCACGAAGTCAGATTTCAAATACAAATGATTTAAATTTCCAAAAACCTCAGTAGCCCGCTTGATCTTGCCCTTAGCACCAAGTGAACGTTCTGTGTTTATTTCAGTGTGTGAGGGAATGCGCGTGATTCACGGGAGCGTGCTTGTTGGTTCAGATCGCCGCGGCGCTTTGAGGCGATTTACAATTGGGATAAAACGCCTATATAATGCGCTGATTTGTTCATTCATTCATTCATCACTCATTCATTCATTCCCATTGCTGATATTACCATGTTTCTGGTACCTCTGTTCCCAGTGTATGGCCGGGTAGTTTTCGGGGCGGTAACTCACGTGTCCCTTCAAGGCTCCAATGACATCAGCGTGACGTGGCAGGTCAAGGGCCAAGACCTGGCCTTAACGCCCTACTACATGGTCAGTTTTGCATCCAATAAAAAGACTTTAATTCCCTCCTTCTAAAGTCTGTCAGACTGATTGAATTTCGTTCAAGGAACAGCGATTTGTTAGCGACACCTTGGCAGTGATCTGAGGTGTTTCCAGGTGGTTATAGCCTGATCGATGAGGCTGACCCAGAAAAACAAATGCTGAGATTGACCACCCCCCCCCCCCCCCCCCCCATTTAAAAAAAAAAACGACAATGGTCTGTGGGATTCATAACGCCTTGACTGCCAGGAAAAAGCAAACAACTCAACGGCAAGAGGCATAGATCCTCATGAGCACCCGCAGTTGCGAAGACTAAAAAATCCATGTCTCATGCTGACACCATTTTGTATTTATATCCCTCGTAAGCTGGACCTCATTGACGTTGAATTAACACAGATTAACGCTTTCCGTGTCGTTAGCGGTTTTTGTCGGAATCATCGCGACTAAAACCGCTACCGACACGCAAAGGGTTAACAACCAGCGACAACTGATTTACGACAGCAATTTGTTGCGTGGTTGCTGTGAGCCGTACTGTTTGCTGTGTGGGGTTTTCTTTCTTCTATAGGTCACCTACTCATACCGACCGTACAAAGCGTGCGACGAAAATGCAGTCCTGTACAGCAATTGGCTCACGAAGGACTACCCTGCAGATGTGACCTCCATCACCCTGTACAACCTGCAACCATGGCAGGACTACATATACAAGCTGAAGGGGTCAAAACTCTTCTTTCGGCAAGAGGAATGGGTGAATGGCACTTTCCAAACGCACTACGTCGGTAAGGGAATTAGAGGGGAAAACCACTACGTCGGTAAAATGTTATTTCTTTGTTTATACACATCTAAGGTGCCTAGATAGAAATTGACGTGTAGCCGGTTCCTGACTGACGGGTCAGCGCTAACCAATCAAAATGCGCGAATGAGACACACCCGCGTGATGCGAGAAATCGGCTATGTTGGTCCGACATTGAGGCTGGTGAGGAAGTTAACGGAGAGAGAAAAGAAATGGCGAAAACGTGTGCGTGGGGGTCTTTGCAACAGCGATTTCATATATCATGAGCGTCTAGAATGTGGTGTAAGGTTCATACCATTCCCAAAACCCCGTCGTAGCCATGCAATTGCATGCGATGTATCAAATTGTGTAGTCTGTAGACCGCCGCTGACGAGTCGAGCAGCCTGCACAGTCAGTGAACGTCAAGTACCGGGATGGAAACTTACATCTCTTCGTTTGCACAAAGGTCAGTTCATATTCATTTCTCCTGAATTTGTTCATTATAAAAATGAAACGGGTAATGTCAGTTTGCCCATGTAAATATCTGTTGTGAAGGCCGAAGGTGGTAAGATCACTCATACAGCAAGTCCGGCGTTTCTCAGTAGCTACTATGGTGAAAGCACAGTGTACGAGTGCGAGAGATAGCTCTGTTGAATGTTTCTTAACCCTCATCATTTGGAATACAACCAGTGTGTGAAATAAGTCTAATATAGTGCAAGGGTAGTGCCAGAATAGCTTGGCGTATTCTGGCACCACCCTAGTCATGTTTATCTGTAAGTACTCAATCAGTCAATGTAGCTTGCATATGGCAGTGTACAAATTTGAAGCTTTTAGCCTCGGTATGATATGGATTAATTTTATTTACAGCATTTTGTCAATGGCGAACCGTCAGAAGCGTTTCCAGACCCGCTGCCAGCATGCCCTGCTTTGCCCAGCAGTGGGACAAGTCACACACACCAGCGACCACCTCCCAAAAAGCGACCGTCGACAGAGCTGCATCAAAAACGTTCACGCAAAACACTGGTTGCTCCAAGGTATGCACCAATTTGCATTTCACAATCTCTTTATGTCTAAGCATACTCACGGTTCCTTCACACACTCTTTCATACACACTAGCACACTCTCTCGTACACAAAAATATACATTTTACACATGCACACACTAAAGGAACACAAACAGCAGTTTCTAGGATGCAAACAATCTGTTTATTTTAGGCAAAAGACGTGGCTGCACACAAGTATGTAAGATGCCACGAAACAAGCTCCTATGGTGGCAACACCCTTTGAGTTTACAACAACAAACACAATGTGATTTACTACATATCATTAACTTCATGTTTGTTGATGCAAACTTTGACAAAGGGTGTACATACAATATGAAAATTATCCATTTAACTAATACATTTTTAATAATATTATCACTGTACAAGTGCAGCTACAGATGCCAAGTGTGACCAGGAAAAATAGAGCGTCATTCATGTCTGTGCAACAAGTTTGTCCTCCCCCTTTTAGCTTTGCCTTTCTCGTTTTAAATGCTGTTCAATTCAGGCACTGTTTGTAACAAAGGTTTTGCTGTTGTTAACAGTACAAGTGCAGCTACAGATGCAGAGTCTCTAACTAGCACACAGAAAAGCAGTGAAGACATTTAAAGTTCCTCAGCACCACAAGATAACCTGGTCTGCTCAATCTGATTTAATATGACATCTCCACAATCAAGTGATGTAGTCAAAGTCAAAGGCAACAGCTCCTGTTCCATAAGTGGTACCTGTAACATAGAATAAATACAATCGAACATTCTGTATTTATATCACAGTTGACAACTGCTTTCTAACTGTGTCATTACACTGCCGTACTGATTTCATTTGTTTCAGATTTGATCCTTTGCGGAGAAGAAGCATCTCAGGGTGCAGCTTGAGGCAACTCGCGCTCATGTGCAGAAACTTGAACAGCTGTGTGCCAGCCAAGCCATATATGCCTGCAGGATTTTGAGCAGAATTTAGATAATCATTTTAACCCACTGACCTCACACGCCCCCTTTGGCCCATGTTTACATAGCATTAAATTATGAGACATAAATATAACTAAATGTGGATATGCAGTTGTCTGAGCATTTATCTCAATAACTGCTCTGACAACTGCATATCCACATTTAGTTATATTTATGTCATAGTTTAATTCCAGTGCCCCCATTGCCCTCGCAGGTGTGGCTCCAGGATTGGCTTGGCCAGCCACACCCGCACCCACAAATATAAGTCATGTACAATGACGACATAATCGGTTTTGATGGTAAAATTAACCTGTGGGGTGTTTGAAACCATTAGTTCTTATTCATTTAAATATTAAGAATAGAGTACTGCCTCCTTAGTTAACTTATCATCCATGCTGAAGAATGACTCATGAGCTCCTACAACTGCAAGGACTCACATAATGTGCTCTTTTGGGACAGTTCTAGGATGACATGTTTTCCATACTTTTAAATGTGCTGTTATAAATAAACCTTCTACATGTCATCAGCAGTCATTTTTGCACACGCAGACAGAGAGAGAGAGAAAGAGAGTGTGTGTAAATTAATTATGTGCATACAGATTTACTTTCCACACTCACTGTTCACCGTGCTAATGCACAGGGACAACACACACACACACACACGAACTATACACAAGTATGCATACAGGTATATTGCTTACATACACAATTGTGTGAACATACAATTCTAATAACAGTATCTTCAAATTACACAGTTTCAACCAGACTATGCACACTGAAGTAAAACTTACCTGTTGTCATCAAAGATTGCAATGATGGGCTTCCTTTTCTTGTTGACGTTTCCGTGAAATAATCTGAATCATGATGGAAACTGGCTCAGGAGTGGAATTTTTTCATGGGGTGTGTCCCATTGCTGTCGGATGGCAAGCACATGAGCAAGTCTGAAAAAAAACCCAGCTAAAACTTAAAGCACGGCAACACACAAGCTTAGGAAGTTTGTAAGCAAACCATGCCATATGCAGCATTGTGCTCAGTTTTAGTACATTCGCAGGCTTTATCAAAATTCTTGCACAAACGATAACACAAACTCTCCTTCGTCAATGAAACACACGGCATCTCACAGTATAACAAACTGTCAACGGCTAAAACTATGACAAGCACAGTCTATACTTTTAATGCATAATGTAGAATTGATACATACCCTGCGTTGCATGTGCAGAAAGCATCCGTAATCATCTTCTTCGCTGGGTCAATGGACAGGTGCACAGAGTGTGGCTTTCCGTCACTTGGCCGCTCAGTTGACTGCGGAAAATTGTTCCGTGCACGTCAAAGCCAGATGAAGCACACAAAATTCGGACGCTTTGAATGTACTGCTCACAGCTAAACAAATCTGCACGTTGTCTCTGCCTAAGGGTGATAGGGTATGGCAAGTATTGCTCCGAAATATCGTCGGGAATGTCTGACAAGCGCGCACTTAAACACATGGATGCAGCCATAATCGCTTTCCGCTGTGGCACGTTGTTTGTCGGACCAGCGGGTCAAAGTCGAACGCTGGGTCAGTGGGCGGAGTTATCTCTGAGCGCTCAGAGATAACTCCGCCCACTGACCCAGCGTTCGACTTTGACCCGCTGGTCCGACAAACAACGTGCCACAGTGGAAAGCGATTGTGGCTGCATCCATGTGTGTAAGTGCGCGCTTGTCAGACATTCCCGACGATATTTCGGAGCAATACTTGCCACACCCTATCACCCTTAGGCAGAGACAACGTGCAGATTTGTTCAGCTGTGAGCAGTACATTCAAAGCGTCCGAATTTTGTGTGCTTCATCTGGCTTTGACGTGCACGGAACACTGAAATTTCCGCAGTCAACTGAGCGGCCAAGTGACGGAAAGCCACACTCTGTGCACCTGTCCATTGACCCAACGAAGAAGATGGTTACGGATGCATTCTGCACATGCAAAGCAGGGTATGTATCAATTCTACATTATGCATTAAAAGTATAGACTGTGCTTGTCATAGTTTTAGCCGTTGACAGTTTGTTATACTGTGAGATGCCGTGTGTTCCATTGACGAAGGAGAGTTTGTGTTATCGTTTGTGCAAGAATTTTGATAAAGCCTGCGAATGTACTAAAACTGAGCACAATGCTGCATATGGCATGGTTTGCTTACAAACTTCCTAAGCTTGTGTGTTGCCGTGCTTTAAGTTTTAGCTGTGTTTTTTTTTTTTCAGACTCGCTCATGTGCTTGCCATCCGACAGCAATGGGACACACCCCATGAAAAAATTCCACTCCTGAGCCAGTTTCCATCATGATTCAGATTATTTCACGGAAACGTCAACAAGAAAAGGAAGCCCATCATTGCAATCTTTGATGACAACAGGTAAGTTTTACTTCAGTGTGCATATTCTGGTTGAAACTGTGTAATTTGAAGATACTGTTATTAGAATTGTATGTTCACACAATTGTGCGGCAATATACCTGTATGCATACTTGTGTACAGTTCGTGTGTGTGGGTGTGTTGTCCCTGTGCATTAGCACGGTGAACAGTGAGTGTGGAAAGTAAATCTGTATGCACATAATTAATTTACACACACACTCTTTCTCTCTCTCTCTCTCTCTCTCTCTCTCTCTCTCTCTCTCTCTCTCTCTCTCTCTCTCTCTCTCTCTCTCTCTCTCTCTCTGCATGTGCAAAAATGACTGCTGATGACATGTAGAAGGTTTATTTATAACAGCACATTTAAAAGTATGGAAAACATGTCATCCTAGAACTGTCCAAAAAGAGCACATTATGTGAGTCCTTGCAGTTGTAGGAGCTCATGAGTCATTCTTTAGCATGGATGATAAGTTAACTAAGGAGGCAGTACTCTATTCTTAATATTTAAATGAATAAGAACTAATGGTTTCAAACACCCCACAGGTTAATTTTACCATCAAAACCGATTATGTCGTCATTGTACATGACTTCTATTTGTGGGTGCGGGTGTGGCTGGCCAAGCCAATCCTGGAGCCATACCTGCGAGGGCAATGGGGGCACTGGAATTAAACTATGACATAAATATAACTAAATGTGGATATGCAGTTGTCGGAGCAGTTATTGAGATAAATGCTCAGACAACTGCATATCCACATTTAGTTATATTTATGTCTCATAGTTTAATGCTATGTAAACATGGGCCAAATGGGGCGTGAGAGGTCAGTGGGTTAAAATGATTATCTAAATTCTGCTCAAAATCCTGCAGGCATATATGGCTTGGCTGGCACACAGCTGTTCAAGTTTCTGCACATGAGCGCGAGTTGCCTCAAGCTGCACCCTGATATGCTTCTTCTCTGCAAAGGATCAAATCTGAAACAAATGAAATCAGTACGGCAGTGTAATGACACGGTTAGAAAGCAGTCGTCAACTGTGATATAAATACAGAATGTTCGATTTTATTTATTCTATGTTACAGGTACCACTTATGGAACAGGAGCTGTTGCCTTTGACTACATCACGAGAAAGGCAAAGCTAAAAGGGGGAGGACAAACTTGTTGCACAGACATGAATGACACTGTATTCTTCCTGGTCACACTTGGCATCTGTAGCTGCACTTGTACAGTGATAATATTATTAAAAATGTATTAGTTAAATGGATAATTTTCATATTGTATGTACACCCTTTGTCAAAGTTTACATCAACAAACATGAAGTTAATGATATGTAGTAAATCACATTGTGTTTGTTGCTGTAAACTCAAAGGGTGTTGCCACCATAGGAGCTTGTTTCGTGGCATCTTACATACTTGTGTGCAGCCACGTCTTTTGCCTAAAAATAAAATAAACAGATTGTTTGCATCCTAGAAACTGCTGTTTGTGTTCCTGTAGTGTGTGCATGTGTAAAATGTATATTTTTGTGTACGAGAGAGTGTGCTAGTGTGTATGAAAGAGTGTGTGAAGGAACCGTAAGTATGCTTAGACTTAAAGAGATTGTGAAATGCAAATCGGTGCATACCTTGTAGCAACCAGTGTTTTGCGTGAACGTTTTTGATGCAGCTCTGTTGACGGTCGCTTTTTGGGAGGTGGTCGCTGGTGTGTGTGACTTGTCCCACTGCTGGGCAAAGCAGGGCATGCTGGCAGCAGGTCTGGAAACGCTTCTGACGGTTCGCCATTGACAAAATGCTGTAAATAAATTAATCCATATCATCATCATCATCATCATCAGTCCCTTGCCCGAACTGGGCGTTGGGGGGACTGAAAGGCAGCAACAACAGACAGTGCTCTCCACTGAGTTCTATTTTGGGCGGTGGCAAGCAAGTCTGACATCTCGAGTTCGGTCCATTCTTTTATGTTTGCGACCCAACTCTTTCTCTGACGACCTCGCCGACGACTTCCTTCGAGAGTGCCTTGGAGGATAGTCTTGGACAAGGTGTTGTGTCGGGTCACGTGGCCAAACCAAGCAAGCTTGCGCCGTTTCACGGTTGCCAGAAGGGGTTCATGTGGGCCCACCAGGGAAGTGACGATGCTCCGTACATATTCGTTGGTCTTGTGCTCGCGGTACGAGATGCGGAGCAACTTCCTCAGGCACTTGTTCTCAAAGGCCTGGATTTTCTTTTCTGAGTCTGCAAGCAGTGTCCAAGTCTCACAGCCGTAGAGTAGAATAGACACTATGAGGGACTTGTAAAGCCTGTACTTGATGCTGAAGCTGATGGAGTTACTTCGCCATATCCTGTCCAGCCTGGCCATTGCGGATGTTGCTGTACCTATCCTGATACGGATCTCTGCTATGCAACTACCGTCTTTGGACAGGGTGGCTCCCAAGTACTTGAAGCTATTGACCTCTTCTAGCTTTTGGCCATTCATGTGAATGTTGCTGCTGCTGTCGCTTGTGGTGTTGATCATCACTTTGCTTTTATCCGTACTGATCTCCATGCCATAAGACCCTGCGCTACTTGAAAGTTTGTCTGTCAGGTTTTGGAGCTCACTATTGCTGCCTGCCATGAGGTCAATGTCGTCTGCGAATCGAAGATTGCACAGGGATCTGCCACCAATAGAGATTGAAGTATGGTGGTCGTGGAGGGTTTCCTGCATGATCTTCCGTGTCCGTCAAGGATGCCTGCTCTCTCCTGTCCTTTTCAACATATAATCCATATCATACCGAGGCTAAAAGCTTCAAATTTGTACACTGCCATATGCAAGCTACATTGACTGATTGAGTACTTGCAGATAAACATGACTAGGGTGGTGCCAGAATAGCTTGGCGCCTCTAGGCGCCAAGCTATTCTGGCACTACCCTTGCACTATATTAGACTTATTTCACACACTGGTTGTATTCCAAATGATGAGGGTTAAGAAACATTCAACAGAGCTATCTCTCGCACTCGTACACTGTGCTTTCACCATGATGGTAGCTACTGAGAAACGCCGGACTTGCTGTATGAGTGATCTTACCACCTTCGGCCTTCACAACAGATATTTACATGGGCAAACTGACATTACCCGTTTCATTTTTATAATGAACAAATTCAGGAGAAATGAATATGAACTGACCTTTGTGCAAACGAAGAGATGTCAGTTTCCATCCCGGTACTTGACGTTCACTGACTGCAGGCTGCTCGACTCGTCAGCGGACTACACAATTTCAGTGATACATCGCATGCAATTGCATGGCTACGACGGGGTTTTGGGAATGGTATGAACCTTACACCACATTCTAGACGCTCAGGATATATGAAATCGCTGTTGCAAAGACCCCCACGCACACGTTTTCGCCATTTCTTTTCTCTCTCCGTTAACTTCCTCACTCAGCCTCAATGTCGGACCAACATAGCCGATTTCTCGCATCACGCGGGTGTGTCTCATTCGCGCATTTTGATTGGTTAGCGCTGACCCGTCAGTCAGGAACCGGCTACACGTCAATTGGTCTCAGCGAGATGAATAGATTCTGTTGGTCTCTTGTTGCTGGATCGTGTTCATCTTTTAATCTCTCTGTTTGTTTGTTTGTCTATTTTGACAAAGGGTATTTACCCGAAATATTAATAAATTGTGTTGTACCCGTCTTTTCTAAGCGTGTTTCTTTCTCCGTTGGGTACTTCTTTGCATATTGCACGCTTGGCAGTCACCTTTTTGGTCTGGATTTCATCTTTTCTCGGCATAGAAGTTGATCCCTCTGCATGTAACTGATGTGTCCGTGCTGTCTGTCCTCCAGCTCCTACCGGCAGCGCTCAAAATCTGCGAGTGAAGTATCTGACGCACGAACAGGCTACGGTGATGTGGGACCAACCTACCTGCCAGTCTCGGGGCGGCCCAGTTTCTCGTTACGACTTGGAGCTGACTAGCACACAGGGGCTGCCCCAGGGTCCGCTCACCATGGACGCTGGCAAAGCGACGGAGGTGAGAAGCAATTGGAGCTACCCCTAAATCATTCATCCCGGACACACCACAATAAAACATGGATCGAGCATGATAGTTCAAGGGTGGTGCCAGAATAGCTTGGCGCCCATAGGCGCCAAGCTATTCTGGCACCACTCTTGAACTATCATGCTCGATCTGTCTCTAGAGTTGTAATGAAGTCCTTCAGAGTGCACCGTCAAAATTTCCGGATTTCGGTCCTCGGGTAAAATGTGTTAAATCAGAGGTAGACCTGTCAGAGGATGCAGTGTTCGTCAGGCCGGCGTCAGCCACAGTTGGCCCGCGCACGGCCCGAGGTTCCTGCCCAGCCAGCAAAAGGCGTGACTGTGTCGTTATCGTTATATCTCCTTTCGGCAAGAAACGCCCTCACTTGAATCTCCAGCTTGAACGGAAAGATGTGGATCGCTATTAGGTAGCAGACGATATCCGGAAATCAGAAGTAGGTAATAATCGCATGTGTGCATTAACCCATTTAATTTTAACTCCACGACCGTTTGGAGGTCTTATATAACGACTATGTATCAGTTGCAGGAGATGGATTGACCATGATAATTCAAGGGTAATGCCAGATGAGCCGGCTTCGCGCCTGAAGGCGCTAAGCGCATCTGGCGCTACCCTTGAATTATCATGGTCAACCCACCTCCTGCTGTATGGCGTTTGGTTCAAATGGGTTAAAAGCCCGGACAAACAAGCGGTATCGCATGTTTGACCGGGTTTTTATCCACTGTTTTTGTCGTGACACGTGCCGTTTTGACTTCAGATTTCCAGAAAACCGTACGTTTGTCCAGGCAAACACGTGCAATGCTGACTTACTTCTGCTTCTGTTCTCATTGCCGTGTCCTGGCGATTTGGTGTTACGAGGAGGGCGCAAGGTCAAGGGAACTAACTCTTTGCTTGTCCACCGTTAAATGCTCTCCCTTTTTATGTCTATTGTTATGTCTGTCACCATTTGAAGTACCCAACGGAGAAAGAAACACGCTTAGAAAAGACGGGTACAACACAATTTATTAATATTTCGGGTAAATAACCTTTGTCAAAATAGACAAAGGGTATTTACCCGAAATATTAATAAATTGTGTTGTACATTGGGTATTTCTTTGCATTTTACACGCGGCTTGGCAGTCACCTTTATGGTATGAATTGCCGTCACCATTTGCCTTCTCTCCGCTCGGCAGGCTTCTGTATACAGCTTGGATACCGCTGATTGGTGTACTATAGAATTGCTTTCTTTGATTTTAGTCTGAGCTTCGAATTCTAGCGACATGCTCCACGCAATAAAGACAGTAGTTTGCAATATCTCCTTTACACATGTTCTAAGTATGTCTCAACATAATGCTGGACGAAAAAGGGACCTACTCCAAAATATATGAGTTGGCCCTACTCCAAAATAAAGGATTTTCAGTTCACGACTTTTAATCAATGTTTCTAGTATGCAATATTCTCGTTACGACATGGGACTGACCAGCACACAGTTCTCAGTATATCTTGCAATATTGCTGGACAAAAGGGTTAACTTGTGAAGTTTGAATACCGCAACGCGAAAGACTGTTCATTTTCTCCTGTACATCAGCGAGTTCCACGACTCGCACAGAGAGCAGTAGAAAACCTTTGCTAAGCGAAAGACTGTTTATTTTCTCCTTTGGCGTACATCAGAGAGTTCCACGACTCGCACAGAGAGCAGTAGAAAACGTCTGCTAAGCGAAAGACTGTTTATTTTCTCCTTTGTACATCAGAGAGTTCCACGACTCGCACAGAGAGCAGTAGAAAACGTCTGCTAAGCGAAAGACTGTTTATTTTCTCCTTTGTACACCAGAGAGTTCCACGACTCGCACAGAGAGCAGTAGAAAACGTCTGCTAAGCGAAAGACTGTTTATTTTCTCCTTTGTACACCAGAGAGTTCCACGACTCGCACAGAGAGCAGTAGAAAACGTCTGCTAAGCGAAAGACTGTTTATTTTCTCCTTTGTACATCAGAGAGTTCCACGACTCGCACAGAGAGCAGTAGAAAACGTCTGCTAAGCGAAAGACTGTTTATTTTCTCCTTTGTACACCAGAGAGTTCCACGACTGGCACAGAGAGCAGTAGAAAACGTCTGCTACGCGAAAGACTGTTTATTTTCTCCTTTGTACATCAGGGAGTTCCACGACTCGCACAGAGAGCAGTAGAAAACGTCTGCTACGCGTGCATGCTCACATGGATTGTGAAAAAAGCTTTAACCCTATTAGCCCCGAGTCCTTACAGCAGGAGATCGATCTGACCACGATCATTCAAGGGTAGTTCCAGATTAGCTTGGCGCCTTCAGGCGCCAAGCTAATCTGGCACTACCCTTGAATGATCATGGTCAATCCATCACCTAAACCTGGTACATAGTCATTAAGCAACACCTGCAAAATTTGAGAAATGGGACCTTGGGGCTAAAAGGGTTAATTAGAAAGGTCTTAGTAGCGGCAAGACAACACTGAAATCCGTAATTTTTAGCTCTACCCCGGAGCACAATGCTTTACAAAGTTATCATTCTTAAGCAGGGCAGCCGGCGAACGATCTTTGTTGAGCCGTTTAAGGAAGAGAAAATTAGCTTTTTTGCCAAGGACACATCGCAGTCTGTTTGGTCATCTCTGCCTTAGAATATCTGACTGCCAGTGGACACGCATCATCTGTTTGAAATCTTTGTAAATTCAACGTCAAAGATTCACTACCGTCAAGAGACATAGAGCAAGAGGCAGCAAGAGGAATAGATCCTCGTGAACCCCCCGCGAAAGCGGGGGCTCATGAGGATCTATACCTCTTGCAGTTGGGTGTTGCTCAACTTTCCTCGGCAGTGACAGGGTAAAGGCTCGAGGTGAGACTCGGACCCGCACACGTTTTGGTGTCGTGACGTATCACAATGACGCTTGCTTCCAGGTGGTGATCAAACGGCTGCAGCCGGACACGCACTACCTGGTGCGCGTGCGTTACGTCAACGCTGACGGGGAAGGCCCATACTCCGGGGACGTGGGCTTCCTGACCATGTCGACCGACCCCAGTATTCACTCGTCCCCTCCTCCAGCCACCGTGCGACATGTAACTGACCGGCGCAATCAGCTCACCACAACAGGTTAGGCTGGGAAGTCAAACTGAATACTGTATGAACCCGCCAAGCGGTCAACTGCAAGAGGTATAGATCCCCACGAGCCCCCGCAACTGCGGGGGCTCATGAGGATCTATACCTCTTGAAGACATCACTTTGAATCCTTTTGCCTGTGGACTGCTAGGGCTCTCGGTGTTGAATCAAGGTATATAGATTGCTGAGAAATAGTCTGTGTCAGCTCGCGCTGAACGGGTTAACCCCACGGGGAAATGGCATGCCGCTTTATCGCGAGCTAACGTAAGTACAGTCTACTTCGCTTTTAACAAGGTCGGGTATAACAAATGACGGATACACAACACTTTTTAGAGGTCCTGACAGCGCTCTTTTCTCTGCCAGTACCAAACGCTTATCGGAAATTACAACAAACAGATAAGTTGGATCCCTGACGATTTGTTATATATCCGAAGTTGACTGTACGTTCATCACCAATAAATTAAATAAATGTATAAAAGTGCAGAGGCATAGATTCTCAAGAGCCCTCGCATTTGTGGGGGTTTACGGGGATCCTTGCCTCTTGCTTAAAAACGGCTGACACGTAAACAACCAAGGTACGTCGACTGGCAGTGAAACTTTATTCCCTTTGCGTTTCGGTAGCGGTCTTTATCGCGATGATTCCTATATGAAACAGCTACCGACACGCAAAGGGTTAACCGTCTTCTAGAGTCTTGTATTGCCTCGACTGTGCCCCCAGGACTAGACCTGCTAGACCAAACGCTAATTTACCACCACTGAAAGTTCATTTGAAGTGTAAGGACAAAGTGCGCCCGGTGGGCCTACCTTCATGGTCATGATGCATCCGTTGTCATTCTTGCCCGCGGTGTGCTGGAAGTAAAACAAGTGTGTCCTCAATTCAGATTAACTTATTCGAGACGTGCCGCATCCGGATACGTGGCGTATGCCTCGTATCCGGATGCGGCACGTCTCGAATAAGTTAATCTCAACCGTACCGTTGGCAGGAGTATTCCACAGTCGCGGGGATTGCACGCCACAAGCGCACTTCTATTCACTTGAGATGCTAAGCATTTCATCTGAACACAAGTGCACTTGCGGCGTGACCCCCCAAGATTACAGGTATGCAGACCTAGCACAGATTGGCAGAATGTGCGCAGGTATTGGCACATTACGCTTTCTGCGGCCCACTCTGTACTCGTGTCATCGAGCATTTTTGTTTCTGCAGAGCCGTCCAACCGATACCCTCGCTCCGTGCCCTACCCCCCAACCTCGCTCCTGCAGACCGGTGCAACACGCACCTGTGTCAGCATATCCTGGGTCCCCTCACCCTCCACTGATGTCATCGTGTATGGCTATGACGTAAGTTGTCTGCGTTTCACCACTTTACTGCCCGACCCGGCGCAAATTACGAACACTGCGACTAACTGCAAAAGTTAGTTATTTGGGTTTAACGCCGAGCAGGCAACTAAAGCCATCTCACGGCGGTCTAACTGCAAAAGAAAGAGAACCTCATGAGCCCACGCAGACGCGCGGGCCTCATGAGGTTCTTTGCCTCCTACATTCCCCAGTGCACGAATGGAGCTCACTGGAGCCATTCTGTTTCGTTTCTCTGTTTATGTCAGCAGTGTTGTCAATTGTCTGCAAGTATTATGTTTTACGTATATGTATGTACATCTGTAGATAGTCTTGTAGTTTTTAGCAACGGCAGGTTTGCAAAATGGCTGTGTCGATGACGATATCAATGCCTTAACTCATTCGAGACGTGCCGCTTATGCCGCGTATCCGGAAGCAGCACGTCTCGAATGAGTTAATCGTTGTAAACTAAAGTTTCATTGATTCATTAAGTGGCCAAGGTTTCTAACGCCTGCTTTGTGTTCGCGGCCACTGACGGCCGAGTTATCACTGTGTGCGCAGAAGGCCGTTGGACCGCCGTCGGCCGCCCTTGGCCGGCGCACGGCCGTGCGCGGGCCCAAGGCGGCTGACATCGGCCCGATGGCCTTTGCGCACTGGGATCACTGCTTGCGGTCCTCATCTCACCTTGGGCAGATCTACGACCTGACTACCGAGCCGCTCCTCCCCACCACTGTGCCCCTCTCTTCCCCGGGTCCCTCCGTCACCAAGTCCACCGTATGCGACCTCAAGCCAGGCCACAGTTACAAGCTGGGCATCACCGCACGGGGAATGGGTAGCAACCGCAGCCAGCCGACCGAAGTCCTCGTCAAAACGGAGGGCGGAGCGCCTAACAAACCACATGCTCCAAGGGTATATAGAACCATTCAAGACCACTTTTACATAGAAAAACCACCCACACAAGAATTAAGTCGTAGTCTTATCGCGCTTATCGTCTTGGGATAGCATGGTAAACCTGTAGCCTGAGTTCGCAAGCTAGAGTGTGTGATTCGCAATAAAACACATATTCACCATTTGAATGGCTAAAGCGCACTTCTTAAACGTAGAAAGGCCACGAACAATCCGAAGACATACTCATTTTCTCATTATTTATTTCAAAACATTTACATCGCGCGGAGTACGTAAGAGGTTCACATACCGAAATACCACAAGAATGCGAGCAGTTACTAACAAGGGAACAACTTCACATCTGCATTGTAATGTAGATGTCGGTTTATAGATACTGAGTTCCGCGCTCGGTGACTATGGATCAAACAGTTGCAGAAGTGTCAGCCGCTCGGTCTGTCTAGAAATGATAGTATACCAACACTCCACTTCGAGTCTATGCTATAGTAGATGTATAGACTTACTCGCAGAGTAATCCACACGTACACTGCTGTTCAAAGGAGATCTGCTAAGCATCTCTTTTGAAAAGAAGTTTACTTCTGGCAAACTCCCCGAGTGGGTCTATCTGGACACTACTCCCGCAAACGGTAATCTCATTTGAACAGCAATGTACTTGTTGGGTACTCCTTGAGTGGATCTGTCTGAGGCAGAAAGTTATACATAGTAAAAGCCACATATAACAAATTAGTTTGGGACCAAGACTTTTTTATTTTTATTTTTGTAAGCGAAGTTTATTATAAACAAATTGTCAGAAATTTTAACCCATTCAGCCCTGACGCACTACAGCAGGAAATGGGTCGACCATGATAATTCAAGGGTAGTGCCAGATTTGCTTGGCACCTGTCGGCGCCACGCTAGTCTGGCACTGCACTTGAATTATCATGGTCGATTCATCTCCTGCAACTGATGCATAGTCATTAGATGACGCCTCCAAAATTTGAGAACTACGGCCCTCGGGCTGAATAAGATAACAAATGAGGTGGGGACTAAGATTTTTTGTGTTTTTTTTGGAAAGCGAAGTTTATTATAAAGCAATTGTCAGAATTTTTGATGCAATAACCCCAACATAGGCTTGTTTCAGCCCAAATAGTGCATTCATTTACAGCGGCATTTTAACTCATTCAGTCCCGACGCATCCCAGCAAGGTATGGATCGACAATGATAGTTGGTGGTGCCAGAATAGCTTGGCGCCTATACCCTTGAACGATCATGGTCGATCTGTCTCCTGCAATGTATTATTGCGTTTTTTTGCAAAGGAAGTGTAGAGTTCCATCCCATTATTTTTGCGTCTGTGGTGGCTTAGGCTGGCTAAGTTGACACGCCAGTACATTCTTTATGAACAAAAAATAGCACGGGCCTACATCTACATACTGATTTTACAATTATTTCATGAAGCGGTGATGTAAATTAACGACTTATAATGGAACAAGTCATCCCAGTACAGTTTCAAGATACATATAGTAAACTGTGTGAGCAT
Source organism: Semisulcospira habei (assembly GCA_036245525.1). NCBI lineage: Eukaryota > Metazoa > Mollusca > Gastropoda > Semisulcospiridae > Semisulcospira > Semisulcospira habei. Next base: position 171,793,329 of record BTPG01000004.1, read on the forward strand.
GCCCACAAAATTATCTGAAAATGCAAAGCTTGGCTGTTCAATATGGGTAATGAAGCCATTTCCAGAATTATACAATACTAAAGAAAATGTCCTTTGATCCCCTGCATGATTTGTTTGTTCTTAGTGCTAATGGCTGTAACAGATTTTTGAAGAACAAACGTTATGGCATGAGAGTGCATTTTGTGTGACGGCGTATAATCAAAACCCGCGACTGTTTGACTATTCAGTGCAAAAATGGCTGGCCTTTCCAAATCCGTGGCTGTTTGCAACCCTTCAAACACGCACTTAGTTTTAAGTGTGTAGGCAAGAAAGCCTATTTAGTCAAAATACAAAATACGAATCTATTCCACGTTCACAGCATCCTAATTAAGCCACCAAAATGAATGAAGCTGAATTAAGTTACATCACAACGTTCAGACCAAAGCGGTCTTCCACATACTGCACAGGCGAAGGGGATGTTCCCCCCACTTTTGTTACATTGTTGCAATGTTGGCAACAGGTCAGACAGTATTGCGACTCAGTGTCCCAGCCTGCAAGCCCATGAGTACCGAGGTGGGGACGACGCGGACCCCAGACGGCCACAGGCAAACCACTCAAGCCTGTTACACTCGAACATGTTATAAAACATGCGCTAGGCCAGTAAGTCCAATAAAACACTTTTTATCATTGATACTTTGCTTGAACTCATTCGAGACGTGTCGCCGGAGGCGGCACGTCTCGAATGAGTTAAAGGAAGTTTACAGTGAAGACGACGACCAGTTTTAGTACACTTTGACCTAGACACACGCTTTGCTCGCGGCAGGAAACTCCAGTATGTTCTCGTCAGTCTGCGAGATACGGATGAAATGTGAGTCAGACGCAGGCATAGATCCTAACCAGACCCAGTAAACTGCAGAGACTTATGAACGTCTATGTCAGTTTATTGCCATGAGGCGTGCGTTAGCATGGTGGTAATGTAGTGTAAACCGGCGATGTTACAACGTCAAGCTGTGCGATCGTTGATTTTGTGTTCCGTACGTACCAACCGTTCCAGTATTGTATATTATCAGAGATGAGATACGTACCTATAGAACCTTTCAAGACCACTTTTACATAGATAGCATCCTCAGACTATATTTCCACACTGTGGAACTCACTTCCACGTCACATTAAAGCCACTCCGACATTATCTCGTTTCAAGACAAGTCTTTATACGTGACATCACTCAAATATGAATATATAGTTATACGTAGACACACCAATATACGTGTTTATTCTAACTGTCATGTGTATGTGCGCGCGCGGGCGCGTTTGTGCGTTTGTGCGTGCATGGGTGTGTTTGTTTTTAGTGGACTGTATATTTTGTATCACTGTGCTTTGATGTCCCTGTTTTATGTATATTTTGTACTTAGTCGTAGTTTTAGCAACGGCAGGTACGAAAATTGATATAGTCACCGACTGTGTTAATCCTAATATACCGCTCCAATTTGGGGAGATTTGGTCTTTGTGCAAGTCATGAAAACAGATTTCAAACCAGCTGCTTTTCACTGACTGCACAAACATTTTACTTCACTAACATTTTCCTATTTTCAAACACTCGGTGTTACGGACTATTCTACGGTTATGAAGGAGGTTTACCTTTACTTCGTTGCCCGTGAAATGTTGGAAACAAGAGCCGAAGCGCGCAAACTTTAGCACTAGATGCCCGAATGTCACCGTGTGTGGACTGCCCTCTGGACATTTTTGTTCTGGTGACGCAGTTTATTTGGCAAAACCTACATTCATAAAATTGACGGCATGTACGTCCCATATAACTTGACTCTACATCTCATACCATTCAGATGACGCTTCCTTTTGTGTCCCAAACTTTTAAGTCACACATGTATCCATTTGTTGTGCGAATACCCACGGTCCAGGGCTGGTTGCACAACAAGGTTCCATGGAGAATTGTTGGTGAAAGTCAGAAACAACTCCGCATTTTGCCGACTATGACCGAGTCATCCAAGAGATGTTAAACTATTCGGTGAGAGCCGGCCATTAAAATTTGCTTTCATGTAATCTGTATCAATGTTATGCAGTGAATGAAAGGCCTGAGATGAGTGCTTGTACAGCTTGGAATGAAATCAAAGACTAGATATTGTAAGCTACAATCAGACAAATGCAATGGCCATTTCTTTACACCCTAACTTGGTTCTAACCGTTATTAGTGCTGCTTGGAACAACTGTAACGTCGCCATGCTAATTTAGCTGTTAAGACACGGTTCCTTAACCGCGAATTCGATACGAATACGATCCGAACCAGATGCGGTGATGCAATTTTCCTTCAGAAAATGCCTCATTTTCGTTCGAAGCTGTATGCAAATTCGTTTACGCCTCGGGCATATGGAACACACGTACATGAAAAAGGACTTGCACGAACTTTTCTGTTTTAGACCCGCTTCGGATTCGGATCGAGTTCGTTTCGAATTCGTGTCTATGGGTCGCTCACCTTAGTATAAAATGTGTCAGTGCAAAAGCAATTAGACTATGTTGTTGCTAAATTCAGATTTTAGCTGACAGAATCCGACATCTAGAGGGGTAACTGCATGTTGTGAAACCGGCACCATGTTCATCTGCTTGCAGACATTGAATGAAAGGTTTAGGACATAATGGCCGACGGGTATTGGCTGATGTTGTGAAAGGTTCTATAAAACGTAGAAGTGGAGTGTTCGTATACTATCATTTCTAGACAGACCTCGCGACTCCCGTTCTCAAACTGTTAGATTCATAGTCACCGAGAGCTTCGCTCGCTCTCGGTGACTATTATGAATCTAACAGTTTGAGAACGGGAGTCGCGAGGTCCGTCTAGAAATAGGTAGTGGCAGCCAAAATTTCATTATAACTTGAGACTTTCCTTACTTGTATTATTAATAGAGCATTAAGAAACAAACAAACAGCAAAAAGGATTTTGTAAATATGTTGATTAGTTCCTGAGATACAACATTTTAAACTTTTAGGCTTTCGTTCGTGGGCCGCCAACATAATGAAAAAGCTATTTTCAGACAAGGAATACAGAGACACTTAAGAAGATACAGGCTTCATCTTTTTATTTCACAATCTGTATTATCAGGAGAGTATCAGAAACAAATATGAAAACCATAATGCAGTACAATGATGTGTAACGAGTTGCTAAAAATGGAAACAAAATCAATCGGAGCCGACTTGACATTGCACATAAGTCCAATTTTGTGACCATATTGTGAACAATCTTTCGCTTAAAATAACCTTTTGTGAGATGATTTTAACAAATACATATACAAAAAGTAAGCCTATTTTTGTAGACTGTAATATACATAAACCGTTCTGATAGAAGGTGGCAAAGTCCAGAAAATGCTCAAAATGACATATCGCGGACATGAGCAACGATGCGCAACACGAAAATTAGCATAACTTCTGAACGCTTTGATGGATTTTCATGCGGTTTGGACACAAATCAGAATATATATTCTGCTGCAATATTAATGAATCACTTCCATACATCAAGTCATTCATGTGGAACATGCTACAAATAAAACAAAAGTATCATCGACAACATGTTGAAAGAACAATTAATATGACTGTAATATGACTGTAAAACTTTAACCAGTATACAGATTTTGAGGCCATTTGGCACAGAGCAAAAAAAGGATATTCAGCCATGATTATGAACAGAAAACAGATGTAAAGAGACACCTGGAAATAATGTATGTCATAATTATATTGATGAATATATATATGTCTAAAATAGCCGCTCGGCTTGATCTGAACCTTGCGAGACAGTCTGCACAGTCAAAGGACAGATGTAAGGACCAATGAAGCCAGCTCACTGCTTGAGCTATGCAATCAGCACTGAACAAAAGTGTACACTACAGCAGAGTGTTCTTGAAACATTGGTAATGGTCTCCGATGTTTGCGGCAAAAGTAGTTGCGTCATCGACACTTTCTTGAAATGTCATCACTTTGTTTGCCGTATGCTTGAGTTTTCTGGAAAGTGTCCCTTTCGTATACTTTCGTATACTGTTTCAAGCGAGCTGTGGTGCCATCGTGGTTGATCTGGAGTCCCTCTAATCTCACTTCAACAAATCTCAGCTGATGTGTCCTTTCGGTTAAAACTTGCTGCAAAGTCCTCGTTCCAGCACTGGACTTTTGTGCTGTCTCCATAGCTGCCTGAAACTTGATGTTAAGTGTCTGATTTTCCTGGTCCACTTCTTTAATGCGATGCCGCACACTGGTCAGCTCCTTCCCCAACTGCTGAATGGTCAGTGTCATGCCTTTCTTTTCAGAATCCAATGTCGTGGTGGTGTTATCTGGTTCTGCTGGATTAGACGCTGCCAGAATGCTAGAATCCAGCGTTTCCTCCAAAAACAAATCTGCATTCCCCTTTTTCAGGCCAATGAGTCGATTCTTGAAGTCGCCCACTTTTTCAACTCACCTCCTGTCACAGTCTGCTGGGTCAATCTGAACCACCACCTACACATCATTTCGAATGTAGAGCCTTCGCATTTTTTAAATGACTCCAGTCAAGAAATAAGCCTTTTCTTGGCGACTGTAGTGATGCCAGGTGGCAATCGCCTGTCAAAAGTTGAAGTCTGGTGATGCCAAGCTGATGCAGGTGTGGTCCTACACGTCGTGACATGACGCTTATTCAGAAAATCCTCTTGCAGTTGTATAGTGTTCTGCTTTTCCCAGTTTAGCTTTGTCTCAGACACCAAACATCTCAGACGACTCTCTGTCAAGTCCGGAAAAAGTTTCAAAAGAGATGCTGCTGCGTCATCAAAAGTCTTGTCACCCTCTTCTTTCAGAAGATAAACTGGAAGAAGAAGTGAGTTATCCAGTGCACTGAAGGTGGGCACTCAGGGCGCCTCCCCCTCCCTTTGGCAAGGAAGACTTTTCTTGAGTACAGTGTATGCGTCATCACCACATAAAACAAAAGAGGTTGTTTTGTTAAATATAATGTTAATCAGTTAAAAAATACTGGCGGTTCACTATCAATATCATGATGACTGAGTATGGCTCTTTACACAAACAGTACTCATGTCATTGTTTACCTTAAACATCTTTGGAGGAGGAAGATTTAATTAGGCCTAGAGTAAAGAAAAATAAAAAGAGGGATATTTTGACTATGCTGAGTATGACTAATTATTTATCTCGACGAAAGAAACGAAGAGAAATGATGAAATACTGGCCGTTCTAAGGCCTATTTTGGCAATGCCGCATAGTCGCGCATCAAATTATCTGCAACTCGCTGTTATCACTTGCTTCGATGCCCGACAGTTAAACTTGAATATAACCATAACAGATGAACATCTACGTTTGAAATTAAATAGGAAAGTGCATTTACAAATACATTACTAAGCAGCTAGTGAAGCTAACTGACTTCTGTAGTAAAGTATTTTCCTATATTCAATGGCACTTTCCATCCAAACAAAGATGCGATGATCAATGAGGCTAAACGCAGTGATAGTAGGATGTGTATGCAAGAATTCGGAAGAATAATCAACAAAATAGCATCTAATCCCCACAAATGACAATATAGCATAAATCCGCAAAGCGATTAAGCTTTTACTTACGTAGATTTCTTGCAATTTCCTCGAAAGTGGAAGTACCGGTTCGTCTTCAGTCGTCGCCATTTTGAATTGCGGTCAAACGAAGTCGCGCGTGAACGTGAGTGGGAAATTCCTCAAGCAGATTTTCCACCACATTTGCATAATTTAGCCTCTAACGCCATTCGATAGATTTGATGTTCCCCTACAAAATGGTACCCAGATGTGTGTTTGTATACGTTCTGTTTTGCTAAAAAAAAAAAACACACGAAAATTTGTCCTTATGTTTGTGGAAAAACTACAATATTTTACGTGTGTATACGAAAACCACCAAACACCTTATACCAGTCTGACGCTGACATCATGACCCACATTTTGATACTAAATATAGATGTGTAGCGTGTGTGTGGTAAATCAGCTGGCTTGTTGAATGGTGGGATCGTGTAGGCGCTTACCCGAGGCATATGCCGGTAAGTCGGCCTGCGGCTCGCGCGAGCCGAAACGCATGCTTTAAAGTTTATTTTTGCAGTTTTTTTTCACACGAACAAAACATATAATATTATGATCATTGGAAAGAGGAAAGGACGTATATTATTTTGACATAAGAATGAAAACAGTCGGTGCAGTAGATGCATGATAAATTTGAGTAAAGTTGGCACAAAATGCAGCGATTTTATGCTTGATGGTAGCCAACTGGCGAGGCTGCCACTACCTACTAGAAATTATAGTATACAAACACCGCACTTCTGTGCTATAATATGTCATTGGTCGCAGGGCTTTGCTACACGGACCTTGTAGGCCTTCGGGAGGTCAAAGGAACAATTGTACCCAGAAGACCTGAGGGGTACAATGGTTCCTTTGACCTCCCGAAGGCCTACAAGGATCCGTGCAGCAAGCCCCTGTTACCAATAACGTATTTGTTTTCATTCCTCCACTATTTTCGTAAAAGAAGAAATCTGCCGACCTGAATTGCGCCAGACATGACTGACGTAACAGGAATATATATTTATTCATAAAAGACTTATGACGTATTTTAAAATCTTTCATGACGTTGCTGTCTGCAGTAGTGTGCCTATTATTTCGAACAACACTAAGGAACTTTGCACTTTAGAACGTTTTGGTGATCTTAGAACAAAACTAGCATCCAAGACGCGTCAGAAAGTAGGCTACAAAAAGTCGGCCATTAGTTGCTACAAGGGTTTTGTATCCCGGTCACATGGTGCGGTTTGCGGTAAAGAGATTGGTTGTGTGACGTAGGGATGAAAACAATGCTAACTTATCATACTCCATCATGGCCGGCACAACAAATGTATCCGTCACATAGTTGGTCACCATTGATTACATGTACACCGATTAGGCTGTTTAGTTTGATGTAGATTCTATGCAAATCCTTTGTCCAAATACGTGCGTTTTTCAAACATTACGAGAAAAACCCCAAACATTTGATGATATGAAAATGTTTCAGCACATTGTATTCTATTTTCAATTTTTAAGGACAACACGTGGGTGTAATTCACAGTTAAACAGCAAAGTACTGCTGTCATGCTGGATACCGATCTTGCTGGATAAAATCTCAACAAAGACTAATTGATACTCCGACGAGAAATGTCGACCTAAGCCTATAACAACTGATCATAATCGGAACTTTATTTAACTCATTCAGCCCGACGGCCGTATTTCCCAAATTTTGGAGGCGTCATGGCTGTGCACCGGTTGCAGGAGATGGACCGACCATGATAATTCAAGGGCATTGCCAAATTAGCTTGGCGCCGACAGGCACTACCCTTGAATTATCATGGTCGACCCATCTCCTGCTGTAGTGCGTCAGGGCTGAATGGGTTAATCACAGATGAAAACAAAGCAGTAACACCTTTCGCAAAAAGAAGAGAAAATCTGCAATGAACTTCTGAACAGCGAGCACATTATTATATTTAAAAGAGTGTGCCTAAATTAATAAATTATGTCGTAACTTGTCTTTTCTAAGCGTGTTTCGTTTTTCGTTGGCATGTTGTCTATCGGTGTTGTAGGTACAGACAGTGACCGACACCACGGTTGTGGTGGAGCTGTTCGGAGTGAAAGAGGGAGAGGGTCCCGTCACTGGCTACCACATCTGGGTGACTCCCTCGTTCCTGACAGAGGAGGAGCGTGTTCTGGCAGGAATAGCCTCGCCCCCCAAAGGCTACGTCCCTGGGGATAGAGATGAACCCGTTAACAAGAAACCCCTCGTGGGCTTGGCGCAGGTCAGGGACGGGCAGCAGGCGGCCGGGTACAACGTGGACAAAGGGGGCCAGGAAAGAGGCACGGGGGCCGGAGCTCAGATGGATCAAGGACGGGTCAACAACGGCACGCGTGATGGAGGTCAGGCAGTAACCGGTCTTACGGTCAAGTAGAAATGCATTCAGCGGGTGAAGAAAATAAACAAGACAGAAAGAAAAACGCTTTGAAAGGACATTTTTTTCTTTCTTGGTAATTTCCCAAATAATTTAAAAAGTACCACCAAAGAAGGAAACACGCTTCGAACGACACGATTCCCAATGCGCAAAAGGCCATCGGGCCGACGTCGGTCGTCGTTGGCCCGCGCGCGGCCCCATCGGACTGACATCGCGCACGGCCGGGCGCGGGCCAAAGGCGGCCGAGGTCGGCCCTATGACCTCTTGAGTATTGGGTTGTCCTTTCAAAGCGTATGTCCTCTACTGGTTATTTCTGTGCGTGTATACGCTTGGCAGTCATGTATGTTTGAATTTCATTGCAAAGGTCAGCGCGGAGGTCCGCAGGCAGGGGATACAGCAAGGCCTGATCAAAGTGCTGAACCACAATCGTCTGACACAGCCAGTGAACAAGGCAAGACTGCATCCGGTTTTCCCAGCTCCGGTGCACAAAGCATCAACAGGACACTGAGTGTGGCCGACTGGGAAATACGCGCGCAGAAAGAAGTCAAGAGAAATTCTGGCCGTGGGGTGTCTTCAGCCGGTGCAAATCAGACTGGTATAGCGGATGACGCCTCTAAACGCAGCGCAACTTCCGAGCAGATCCCATTACAAAAGTCGGCACTACAGCTGCCCTACCTCGTCCCGCACATGACTAACGTCACCGCTACCAGCAGACAAGAGAACAACGCCACGAGTGGCAATGAGGGAGTAGCACCAGCACCAGTCAACTTGAAACCACCGGATGCTGCTTCGTCATTAGGGCAGACCAAATCAGACAAATCCAGCTTAAGTGCAAAGAAGACTGTGAGTTCTGCCAATGTCGGTTCCAGTGGAAGGCAAGTGTCGCCGTCACCTGTTGGCTCGGAGGGAAAGGACAGACGCAAGATTTCAGTGCAAGCTAGTTTCAACGTTGTTGGCAAACCGTACATGCCGCTGGAGAATGAGAACAAGGGCCAGCAAATACTCGCGTCTAATTCGGGACAATCAGAACCACCAAAGGTGTCGAAACCATTGGCATCTCCGACGACTACTGTGGTGAAACAACAACCAGGCAGACCAGCCTCGGATGTCCAAAATAAAGTGTCATCGGCAGACACAGTGACAACTCCGAAGAACCTGAAAACACAAAATAACACTGCCAATACACCACTGTCTAACACTATTCCCGCCTTGTTTCCCTCAGGAAGTGCCACAGCACCAGTGCTAGGGGGTCCAGGAAATGTAAGCTCGGCAGCTTCTGCAGATGCTGAAGTACAGGCAGTCAGTGGACATTCCAAGCCTGACCGTACAACAGACGCACAGTTCTCATTGACAAACACGGCAGTCGGTCAACGTTCATCAGTTTCAGGAGTTTCAGCCAGTGCAGAAAAGGCCTCCGATGTTTCAACAGGTCAGCGAGATACCAACGATTCTGCTCTTCACAAATATCCCATCTTGCAAATTTCACTAAACGATAATAAATCTCTGCCAATGGGGTCATCGGATAACAAAAAGCTAGTGTTGGAGACTCCAGCAGTGGAAAAGGCGCCCGTCGGGAGATCTGTAGGCAATGAGCCAAGTGGGAAAAGTGCTCTAGCGGATAAAGCGAAAAAAAGTGGTCTGGCAATAGAGACACAATCAGACCAATCAGCAGCCACGCTTTCCGCAACTGCAGGCACCGCTTTACCAGCTAGAAAATCCATAGTCCTTCAGGTTACAACGGTCGTCCAAACGCCAGTCTCGGAAGGGGCACATGCACCGAAACCAGCAGTGGATGGACTTTTAGCATCTGACAAAAATCCGTCCTCTGAGGTCACAGCTGTTGGAAAAGCACCAGTTATAGAATCATCTCCTAAAACCAACATTTCAAACATCAGAGAAAAACGAGATGCTCATTGGCAGCTCGCCGACATTCCACAAGGACACGAAGATGATCAAGACCGTTTTATCAGTGATGTTATAATCTCCATCGGTTCTAAACGCGATGATATCACAGCGGTGAGCTCCAGCCAGACTCTCGGCAGTACGGCGTACAGCCCAAATCAAAACCGCGCAGATACCAAAGAGAATCGCAGTGCTCATATACGCTTTATTGACAGGGCGCAGGAACGCAGTTCTAACATTAATTTCACGCGTACTAAGGAGAAACGCGATATTATAATGAAAGGTAATGCCATAGAAAAACACGTCACCAAAGAGAAACGCGCCTCTAAAATGAACCTCCTTGCGCATGCAGGCACCGCTAATGTTCAAAGTGCCGGTGATTGCGTACACAAGGGCGGTAACCCCATCGCCAGCAGACACAAGCGCAGCTACGACCCCTGGAAGGAGAGCACCACCGACCCACCCCCCAGCCAGAACCCAGAGGGCTACATAGCTGCAGAGCTGCAATTCCAACAACTGCAAAACACCGCCATCTTTATAGTGGGGGACGGCCGCAACTACAACGGCTACACCAACACCCCCCTCTCGCCCTACAAGCGATACAACATTTACCTGAGGGCGGTCAGCGTGTGGTATGGGAGCGCCAAGTACTCCATCAGCGACCCTGCTGTTGTCACGGTGAGAGTTATCATGAGGATGACGCCGGTTACCCGTGGCGTTTGCGGGAGTACTGCCCAGGAAGACCCACTCGTGGAGTGCACCAGAAGCACGCTTTGAATATCTGCTGAATGGAGAGTGTACTTGTGTCAGCGGCTGTACTCCACGCATAGGCCCACTCAGGGAGTGCACAACAAGTACACTTCTATCCAAAAGACATTCAAAGCAAGGTCCTCGGGCCCACAACGGGCGCAATGGGCCCACGCACGGCTGTGCGAGGGCGCACTGCGGCCGCCGTAGGCCCGAAAACGTTTTGCTACTGGGGTTGAATGAATAGAAATGTACATGTGGGGGACTTCCTATAGTGTCTACCTGTGGCGTACACCTGTGCGTAACGTTTTAGCATCTGATTTGAATAGAAGTGTATTTCTGGTGAACCCCACTCGTGGGGAGCGCGCCCGCAAACGGCATTAGTACTTACCAACGGTAGACTAAACATTTCCACAGAAAAAAAATCGTCACTTTGCAAACGTTACAATGCTACTCGCTACATATAGATTTTAAAGTTATATTCCCCAGGATCAAGCATCTCAACACAGTCAGAAAACTGTCTGCAACAGATACTGCTGGCAGTATGTGTATGGGTCCTTTGTGTACTATCTTAGAGCTTCACGATGTAAATACAATGCCAAATGACAGTTAATGTCGAAATTCATCGTTTGGAGGGTGTATTAATTTGTACCAGAGTCGCGAATTTATCATCTGCCTCGGCCTCGTTTTGAATCAATATGCATATTTATGAGCCTACGTCACAAGGCAGAACTCGGCTGACTCAGTATATCGCAATACTGCAGGTCACGAGGTCATCGGTGTGATGTACACACGTGTCAGTGTACACGTGTACTGGTGTTCTCCGGCATCTCTTTGGCGTAATTTTTCACGAGAAAGTGGACTAAACATTCCGTACTCACTATGCTGTCAAAATCACAATGTGGGTTCCGCTCGACCTGCTAGTATTTACTAGAAACGATCGGGCGTAGTGCACCGAGGGCGTGGCCGCGTTTGGCGCTCGCAAAGCGAGCGTGCGTCCACGGGGACTAGTTTGACCTTTGATCCGTTAACCCTCGGAAACACGCATCGTCTTTCATCAATGAAACAAAACATCGGTATTTAATAACGACGTTCTGCACTGCAGTCAATTTCACGTCTTACACGTCGAGGTTTACGTAAAGCATAATTAGAAACGACACTTGAAATGCATCCCCGCAGCAGAAACACTACCTCTCTGAATCGAGTGCCGGAATGAGAGCCGGCACAGACAAAAACATGTTACGACCAGCGATGTGCAACTTTGACACACACCGTAGTTTTCAGATCTCTGCAGCATAAAATGTGATAAGTAGCTCGTAACTATATGATAAAACAGGTTTAAAATCTTGCGAAATCAGTAAGAGATAAACTCTACTGAAGATCATGAAATCTGAAAATCACTAGCGCTCGCGGAACTATAGGAAGATCGACAAAGACCGTAGATTACTTACTGATTCAGCAAGAAAGTGACAAGTTCCGGGTGGGTGGTCAAGCCAAGCTCTTGCTTTACGCGTTGCCACATGTCCTTGGTCTCATGTCTGATGTCAATCTTGTCTCTCTTCTTCTTTCTTCGCTTCCGCAATTACCGAGTCTGTCAGTGTCGGCGCGACTCAAAGATGTATACTTCCTTTATTCTTTAGCTGGTTAGTCCGCCATCTTGTCTCTGATTGGTTATAATTATGCAGATGACCTTAGGTCGTTAGTTTCGACGTCAGCTACCATAGCCTATCACAACTTGAGCAATCTTTCCTGGGATCCTAGGAAAGATTCCGGTGGGCCTCTTTCCACTTTCAACGGACAAAAGAAAGCATTTGGTGGGACAATAGGGTGGTCACTGTCTAAGTGGGTATCAATCCAGACCAAAAAGGTGACTGCCAAGTGGGTATGTATACTGAATCCCAGTAAAAGCTTTTTGCGAACTGAAGCCTTTATAATAATAATAATAACAACAACAATGATAATAATAATAATAATAATAATAATAATAAGAGTACTTTATTACCTCATAAAGAGAAATTCGTTTCGCCACCTCAGGTGCAACTCGCAATCACACACACTCACACAACAGATTTCAAACAAATGGACAATTGCTCGGGACGGGTGAAGCCCGTCGCCAAGACGTATAATGGCCGGCGCCAACGGCCCCAACCCGACCTGAACCTCCCTAGTACAAGCAAACTATCTTAGTATCTCTGTAACACATAATATAATGTTTTTTAAACTTTCTGCTTGGCTGAAACTAGTTACACAAATAACAAAAATACGCAAAGAAGAAAAAAACCTCCAAAAAACCCCGAATACTTTCACAGTTGCTACCTGGGGCGGCCGTCGCCATAAGAACAGCGCCGGCTATTAGACAGTCGCTCCGGCATAAACAGTCCGCACCACCTTAATTATACTGAACTTAACTAGTATATAACTTCATAGTCATTTTTAAAGCAATGGTAGTAGAACTACATCTTTAACGTGAAAGCAGTCCAAAATGGTTTCTAAAGAGTACACACGCTGTTGATGGAAACACAGTCCCTGCGTCTGGGAGGTGTCTGTCATCACATCATTCGGCTGGAATGTGGGGCTTTGTTGAATGCACTAGCGCAGGCAGTGATGTTGAGCGTGGCGTGGGAAGAGCCACTCCTCCTGAGATGATGAAAGTACGTTGGTTGTATTGCCACAGCATAACGCGCTCTGTTCTTCTGACATCCGCATAGTACAACAAGAATCAGCGTGTATCAACTCCAAACATCGCACAACGGAGAAAAATATAAACTCCAATTAACAGTCACAGCACATCAAATTGCCAAAAGTCATCAAAAAGAAAGGTCAGGTGTGCCACTTTAAGCATACACGAACAAAGTTTACACATTTTAGTACAGTTATTCTTTTAAGAGATGGGGAGGAGGGGGTTGGGGTGGGGGGGAGGGGGTGAGCGGGGGGTGGGGGGGGTGGTGGATTTTGACTGATTAATTAATTGGTTGGCTGTTTGACTGACTGTCTGACTGACTGATTGATTGATTGATTGATTGATTGATTGATTGATTGATCGATCGGAGGGGGGATTTTGTCTGATTAATTGGTTGGCTGTTTGACTGACTGACTGACTGACTGACTGACTGACTGACTGACTGACTGACTGACTGACTGACTTTGATTGATTGATTGATTGGAGTGTCATGCCCAATTCAGCCTAACCTTGCGGTTGGGTGGTGTTCACTTTTCAGTCTTGGCAGTGAAGGGGTTGAGATTTCTGTTCGTCGAATTTCACCCTCGCTTTCCGTGCAGATGCCGAAGGATCCGACGAGCGAAACCGACGACAGCAACGCTCGGGAGATCAACATCATCATGATCTCCGTCATGGTGACCTTCGCCATCATGACCCTGATCTTCGTCTCCCTGTGGCGAATCTGTCACCAGACCGACTCCTGGCGCGTGCCCAACCCCCCGACCTTCTACCCCATCAGCCCTGGCGCGGGAGGGTCGGCGCCCAAGCACATGGAGCACCCTCCCCCTCTGGCAGCCATCCTGCCTCCTGTCCCGAGCCTTGGATCGCCAATGCTGTCCCAACCAGGGATGTGCGAGGAGCAACACTGGAGTTCTGCCAGCGACTTGTCGGAGCCCAGGTTTATTGTGACTGGCAGGGAGCTACTGCCACCCAGTCAGGTAAGATGACACGTTACTCCCTAGTACAAAACTTGCATTGATTCTACTTAAATTGCGGCTTGAAACTATGTCTCCGAAAACTTAAGTTTTCGGAGACATAGTTTCAAGCCGCAATAAATCATTCGAATAAATTTTGAAATATAGCGACTGGACATCCGTTGCTGCTGCCACCCAGTCAGTTAAGACACGCTGCTTAGTACAAATAGTTACATTGATTTAACTTCTTTTCCCATGTTTGCATGTTTTATTGCGGTTTGAAATGATGTCTCCAAAGCTATGAAGTTTCATCGTTTCTAGCCCTAATAAATCATTTAAATAAATTTAAGAAATAACGACTTGACATCCGAAGCTGCCGTCAGGTAAGATAAGCTCCAAACGAATACCTGTATTGGTTCTACTTTTTGCTGACTTGCGCAGCAAAAGTGAGTATATGTTCTGGGCCAGTGGTCGTCGTTCGTCTGCCGTCGTCCGTGGTAAACTTTAACGTAGGCATTTTCTCGAGGACTATTCAAGCGACAGTCTTCAAACTCGGCCCAAGGATACTTTGTGGCAAGAACTCTCTGAACATCCCAAATCCAATGACCTCTCTCTAAGGTCAAGGTCACTGGAGAGCCAGAAATAGGCCAAAATATAAGCCATATTTTGAGAAAAGTTTTTTTTTTTTTTTTGGCTCACGTTCGAAGCAAATGTGAGTCTATGTTCTGGGCCAGTGCTCGACCGTCCGTCCCCGGTCCGCAGTCGTCCGTCGTCCGTGATAAACTTTAACGTTGGCTTTTTATCGGAGACTATTCAAGCTACAGTCTTCAAACTTGGCCCAAGGATACGTTGTGGCAAGACCTTTCTAAACATACCATTTTCAGTGACCACTCGCAAAGGTCAAGGTCACAGGGATCAGGAAATATATCAAAAATAGCTATTTTTTGACATAATTTATTTTTTCTCAATTTAATACTATTCACAACTTCAAACCCAAACTTGGTACAAAGATACCTGGTGGTAAGACCTTTCTATGCATACTAATTTGGTTGATCCCTCAGAAAGGTCAAGGGTCACAAGAGCTCAAGAAATAGGTCCAAAATCGCCATATTTTGACAAAAGTTGTTTTTTCTCAAATACTATTCACAACTTCAAACTCAAACCGGCTACAGAGATAGCTGATGGTAAGACCTATCTATGCATACTAATTTGGATGACCCCTCGAAAGGGTCAAGGGTCACAAGAGCTTAGGAAGTAGGTAAAAACATAGCCATATTTTGACAAACAAATGTTTTTTTTTTCTCAAATACTTTATTCACAACTCCAAACCCATACTTGCTACAGAGATACCTGATGGTAAGACCTATCTATGCATACTAATTTGGATGACCCCTCGGAAAGGTCAAGGGTCACAAGAGCTCAGGAAATGAGTATGAAATAGCCATATTTTGACAAGAAATGTTTTTTTCTCAATTACTATTCACAATTTAAAACACAAACTTGGTACAGAGATACCTGATGGTAAGACCTATCTATGCATACCAATTTGGATGACCCCTCAGAAAAGATCAAGGGTCACAAGAGGTCGACAAATGTGTATAAAATGCCAATAATTGTAGTTATTATCAACATTTTTGCACATTTTTCAATCAAATTTAGCGCAAAGGTAGCTGATGATAAAACTTGCCTATGTATCCTAATAGTCAACTCATCGCAAAGGTCAAGGGTCACTGGGGTTTCACAGATGTGTGAAAACTGATTAAAGTTTGAGAAAACATGGATTTTGTAAATTGTTAGTGCAGAGGGATCCCTTTACTTATTGTCAGACATGTGTGGAACGGTCATACACGTGAGCCCTAAGGGCTTTGCCTTTCTTGTTTCTCAGGTACTGTTATAAACTTCAAGCCCAAAATTGGTACATAATACCTTATGGTAAAAAAAGACCTTTCTGTGCATACTAAAGGTCAAGGGTCATAAATAGTCCCAAAATAGACATATTTTGACAATTCCTTTTTTCTCAGCTACTGTTTTGAACTTCAGACCAAACCTTTGCACAGAGATAACTGATGGTGAAACTTTTCCGTGCATACGAATCTGGACGACCCTTCAAAAAGGTCAAGGGTCACAGACAGATCAAACGAGCCATATTTTCACAAAAATTGTTTTTACTCAAATACTATTTTCAACTTCAGACATAGACTTGTACAGAGATACATGATTGATCTTTATATGCGTACTAATTTGGATGACCCCTCCGAAAGGTCAAGGGTGACAAGAGGTCGACAAATGTGTACAATTCCAAATTTGTATAGGGCTTTAGTTTTTATCAAAGTTTTGAATCTATTGTACACGTGAGCCATAAGGGTTTTGCCATTCTTGCTTTGAACAATATCTCAGAAAACATCGTATCTACCGACAATATATCATCAAATATGGAAACATGGAGGCACAGCACTGCACAACAAGCTCCATGACCTCTTTCTCTGCTGCTGGGAGGAAGGAACACTACCAAAGGATCTCCGTGATGCTGTCGTTATCACCCTGTACAAGAACAAAGGCGAGAAGTCTGACTGTTCCAACTATCGGGGAATTACCCTGCTGTCCATTGCTGGGAAAATTCTTGCAAGGCTGCTCCTGAATCGGCTGGTACCTGCCATCGCTGAAGACCAACTCCCAGAGGGCCAGTGTGGCTTCAGAGCAAACAGGAGCACCACCGATATGGTCTTTGTGCTGAGACAGCTTCAGGAGAAGTGCCGCGAGCAGAACAAAGGGCTGTACGTAACGTTTGTCGACCTAACAAAAGCGTTCGACACTGTGAGCAGGCAAGGCATGTGGCAGATCCTGGAGCGACTTGGCTGTCCCCCAAAGTTCCTCAGCATGATTGTCCAGCTACACGAGGACCAGCAAGGCCAGGTCAGACTCAACAATGTTCTCTCAGAACCATTCCCTATTCTCAATGGCGTAAAGCAGGGCTGCGTGCTGGCACCGACCCTCTTCACCATCTTTTTTAGCATGATGTTGAAGCAGGCCACAGTAGACCTCGATGATGACGATGCAGTGTACATCAGGTATCGTCTCTATGGCAGCCTGTTCAACCTCAAACGACTGCAGGCCCACACGAAAACCCTAGACCAACTGATTCGTGAGCTGCTTTTTGCTGATGACGCTGCCCTCGTTGCACACACAGAGAGAGCCCTGCAGCGCATCACGTCCTGCTTCGCAGACGCTGCCCAGCTCTTTGGACTCGAGGTCAGTCTGAAAAAGACAGAGGTCCTCCATCAGCCGGCACCCAAGACAGTGTATCGCCCTCCTCACATCACCATTGGCGAGTCTGAACTAAAGTCAGTGCACCAGTTTACGTACCTTGGCTGCATTATCACGTCGGACGCCAAGCTGGACAGGGAGCTTGACAGCAGGCTGGCAAAAGCGAACAGCGCTTTCGGGCGACTTTTCAAGCGGGTGTGGCACAATCAACAGCTGAAAACAGGCACCAAGATCAGCGTGTACAGAGCTATGGTCCTCACCACCCTGCTGTATGGTTCCGAGTCCTGGGCCCTCTACCGCAGCCAACTACGACTCCTCGAACGTTTCCACCAGCGCTGCCTGCGTACCATCCTGGGCATTCACTGGAGTGACTATGTCACCAACGTCGAGGTCCTTGAACAGGCTGAAACTGTGAGCATCGAGGCCTTGCTGCTGCGGACACAGCTCCGCTGGGCGGGGCATGTCTCCAGGATGGAGGATCATCGCCTACCAAAGATCACCCTGTTCGGCGAGCTTGCTACTGGACACCGTGACAGAGAGGCACCAAAGAAGATATACAAAGACTGTCTCAAGAAGTCACTTAGTGCCTGCCAAATCGACCACCACCAGTGGTCCTCGCTTGCTGTGGACCGTGACACCTGGCGCTCCACCATTTACAAGGCAGCTGTCTCCTTTTGAGGACTCTCGCAGAGCTAGCCTTAAGGACAAGCGGCTCAGGAGAAAAAACAGAGATGCCGCAACTCAGAACCCTGGCCATACCTTCCCCTGCAGCCACTGCGGTCGAACCTGCCTGTCCCGGATTGGCTTCCGCAGCCACGAACAAGCCTGCAGACGTCGTGGGCAACTCCTATAAAATCTTCGTCCGCGAAGTGAAGCCAATGAACAATGAACAATGAACCTTTATTTTCCAACGGTAGAAGTTATTGGTAACAGGACCAGTTTTCAAACTTGCCATTGCTACATCTACTACATAAATGACATAGACATGTAAACATACACATACCACACACTGACGCATGTATGCACTCGCTCACGCACGCACGCCCGCACATACGCACGCACACGCACGCTCACACACACACAAACACAAACTTGCACACGCACGCACTTAGACACACACGCACACATATACACACACGCTCTCGGACACGCACTCCAGACATACTTACGCGCATAACGCGTACGCACAAAAATATAAAATGAGTAAAAATGCAATGTAAAGCAATACACTGAAAATCATTAAGTACATTAGAATTCATACAGCAAAGGCAAATATGTATATGTGCTCTCTCTCTCTCTCTCTCTCTCTCTCTCTCTCTCTCTCTCTCTCTCTCTCTCTCTCTCTCTCTCTCTCTCTCTCTCTCTCTCTCTCTCTGTCTCACACACACACACACACACACACAGCATGCACACACACACACACACACAGCATGCACACACACACACACACACACACACACACACACACACACACACACACACACACACACACACACACACACACACACACACAGCATGCACACGTGAGCGCGCGCCCAAAAATATCGCGTACACACATATGAAGGCAAAAACATTATACATAGTACATGCAGTATTCAATATACTCTTGACACTAAGATATTATGGTCCACTGTATATTATATAAAAAAAAAACAAAAAAAAAAACAGACGCTCTCTTTCTCTCTCTGTGTCTCTCTCACTCTCTCTCTCGCGCACACACACACACACACACACACACACACACACACACACACACACACACACACACACACACACACACACACACAGACATTCTCACATACACAAACATTCACACGCGCAAGTTATCCCTGTACTGTAATGATTAGATTACGTCAGAGATTCTAGATGTTTGAAGAGGCTGACCCTAAATGAGGTGAGCGTCTTTGCGTTTCTGATTTCTGCAGGAATAGAATTCCAGAATGAACTTCCCGAAAATGACAAACTGGTTTTGAATAAATCAATACGCGGCATGGGTACTTTGAAATGGTGTCCATGTCTAGATGCTACAGATATCCGTTCTGAGAAAAAAGAACTCAAGTACAGTGGACATGACTGCTTGTACAGCTTGTACATCAATACACCTTTATTGAACTGAAAGTGATGGGATAAGGGAGCATTTTTAAAGTTTTAAGCTTTTCGTCAGTTGAGAGTTCGGGATCGGGAAATATAAGCTTAGCAGCTCTCCTATGTAGGGAGTTCAGCCTCTTCAAATGTACATCACTAGAACCATCCCACACTGTTGATGCATAGTCTATGTGCGATTTGACATGAGCATTGTAGAAAAGAAGACACGCATCTGTGTCAGTAATTGTTTTCAATTTTGACAACATATACAGGCCGCTGGAAACCCTTTTGCACACATTATTAATATGCAGTTGCCATTTAAGCTGATCATCTATAGTGACCCCTAAGAGGCGGTGGTGTGATACTTGCTCAATTGGGCTGTCGTTTATACACAGACTAAGAGAGAGCGGGCATAGCTGGTGCTTTTGACGTGTGGTTATAACCATACATTCTGTTTTTGACGGATTCAGGGACATGGAGTTGGAATGACACCAGTCGGTGACCTCATGCAGGCTTTCCTGCAGACGCGTGCTAATTGCAGCTACATCTTTGTGAGGAGTATGTAGTGTGCAGTCGTCAGCAAACATGTCACAAGAAATATCCTGGCAACTAATATGCAGTGGAAGGTCATTGATAAATATGCAGAACAGCAATGGCCCAAGGACAGAGCCCTGAGGCACTCCGCTTTTGACGAGACCATACGAGGAGTAGGATCCATTTAACAGTACTCTTTGCTTCCTTCCGCTTAAATATGAAGTAAACAATGAGACAGCACCTGCATTGCAGAGATATGCTTGAAGTTTTGACAAAAGAATGTTATGATTTACAAGGTCAAAAGCTTTCTTAAAATCAATAAAGATCGACCCAGTTATTTGGGAGTTATTTATGGATGCTAGCCACGCATCAATAAGTCTTGTCAGTGCCGTGTGGCAAGAATGCTTGGGGCGAAAGCCGGACTGAAATACGTGCGACTCTCCAAATATTGATAAAGGTGTTTGTGCACGTGTCTTTCAAGAGGTTTGGAAAGGCTGGATAATATTGAAATGGGTCTATAGTTATTAACATCCGACAGATCTTTAGACTTAGGCAAAGGGATAACCTTGGCTTGCTTCAGTTCTGATGGAAACATATTTTGTTGGATACATAAGTTATAAATATACGTTAACGATTCTACTGTATAGGGAAGGGACAGTTTCAGTATTTTAGGGCTGATCTCGTCAGGTCCCGATGACTTTTTGTTTTTCAGTGACCCGATCAGTTTTCCTACTTCATACACAGCTAGAGGCGGTATAGAGAATGGGGGTTTGTCCTTAGTCTTCTGCTTACAAAAGGCCTCCGGGCATGTGTAAGACGCGTTACCGCTTGAGGGTATGATTGACTCGGCAACAGACAGAAAATGTTTATTAAAAGTTTCTGCAGTAATACTAGAAGGAATGGCTGACGATTTCTTGCTGTTACCTCGGGTGACGAGATTAACCGCGCGCCAGAGTGCGGCAGTATCTCTATCTCTATCTTCTTTAATCATTCGTTCAAAGAGAGAGAGAGAGAGATATATCATCAAAATAAATTACGAAAAGAACGACTGGACATCAGGAGGTTTCTTGCAGGAGGGGTCCTCGAAAACTATTAACTCACTCGAGACGAACGGCATCATGATACGCGGCTTAAGCCGCGTATCCGGATGCCGTTAGTCTCGAATGGGTAAAGTTTTCGGAGATATCATTTGTAGTCGCAATCAATCGATCACAATAAATTATGAAAATGCAACAGCCCTGACCCCTAGTCGACTAGTCTCTGTGCGTCCGTTTTGCTCTTCCTGCAAATGCCTTCTTTAACCCCCTGACTGCCGAGAACAGGACCTAACCTCAAGACTTAGACCATCATTGCTACCTGCAATTGCGGGGGCTAATGGGGATCTATGCCTCTTGCTGACACCGACTGCAATCCATGTTTCTTGCCGTCGAATTAACGAAGATTGCAAAAAAACACAGTGTGCGTCAACCGACAGTGTAGGGGTGAAAGGTCACAGCTGATATGCGCCATATGAAATAACATCTATTTCTTATCATCATCATTTCCCTTTTTATCAACATCATCATGATGACAGGTGATCGCCCCGTCACTGCAGATGAGCACGTCATCCTCGTTTGGCACGGTGACGTTCCGCCAGGAGTACATGTCCCTGCCCAACATGAGAACGACCAACAGCCGCAGCGCAGGCCAGTTTCACCCCGACCGCAACAGAAACCCGTCCATCCTGCCCTTTGACGCCACGAGAGTAGTGCTGGATCATGACGGGACTGGCGCTGGGGACTACTACAACGCAAGGTGAGTTCGCTTTGAAAGTCAGCGACTGAAAACTCGAATCGTCATTTTTTCCCCCTAAAATTGTTCGATTTTGAAGAGATTCGGTCAGGATGCATCTCTTCAATCGGGCACCAGCGTTCAGTTATCATGATCTTCTACAACTGATTCGCGGCTATTAAGGACAAGTTCCGGGAAACCTGGCCTGAATGCTGGAGGAGTTGTCGTCTGCCCTGGTTTGACTAAGTCAGCATGTCAGTTTAATGTACAAAAGCGAGAGTGGTATTGTAGAGAAAAGCGAGATTTTCATTGTTTTATAATGAAAACCTCGCTTTCCTCAAAACTGGACACACTGCCTTTTGCCAAATCAGGCATTGTGTTATAAGCAGCCTTCAGGAATAGGAGCAAAGCATAGATTAACTGTGATGGTTTAATGGTGGTGTCACACATCGTTGGCGCCAGTCTCTTGCTGCAGGCGCGTAGCTAATGTAATAGCTAATCTGCAGACAATGCCCTTGAATTGTCAGGATCGATATATATCTCAGACGCCAAGCTAACTCTTTGGCTCTCGGTAGCGCTTTTTGTCGCGGTGATTCACCGCGATAAAAAGCCCTACCGATAGCCGAAGGGGATAAGGTCGAACACCGTTCAATTTCCGGTCACCTTCATGTGCTCGACAGAGGGCGCGACTTCTAAATCCGCAAAACTCAGACCCAAAAGGTGACTGCCGAACGTTCAAACGGAAGAGAAAATCCCAGTGAACATGAAACACGCTTAGAAAAGACAATTACATAAGTTGTGATGTTATCCCCTTTAGCGCCACTGTATGTACGCTGTTCGTCTGAAATCTGTGTCAGTTCAGCCGCCCCATGAACAATGGATACGCAGCGGTTTCAGCAAAGAGGCATAGATCCTCATGAGCCCCCGCAATTGCGGGGGCTCATGAGGATCTATACCTCTTGCAGTAGTGTGCTGTCCGTTCTTTCTCCGCACTGAAGAGGTTATTATTCTCTTTTTTAAGCGTGTTTCTTTCTTCGCTAGGATTTTCTTTTCTAAATCCGCGACATGCAGTGCGTCGGGGGATGGGCCGGCTAACAGCCGTGTGTATTTTGTAACTAAACATGCTAAATAACGAAAACGTGCACCCGACTATCTTGGCGGTTGATGCAGGGTTACCAGGCACTACCCTTGAGCTACCATGGTCAGCCGATCTTCTGTTAACCCGTTGCCTGTCTGTGGTGTTGTTGTTGTTGTTTTGCTTTTTTTTTTTTTTTTTCGGTGAACCTCAACTTCTCGGCGATTTTAGTCGAGGGGATTATTTGGCATGAATCACCTCCTATAACCGTTTGGCGATACAAAAAAGCGCTACCGATAGTCAAAGGGTTAATCAATCTCACAATGCACCTTCTTTGCAGCTACATCCAGGGCGCCACAGACGACACTGGTCGCGGCGTGGACTACATTGTCGGACAGAGTCCCTTTGATGACGCTTCAGTCATGGACCTGTGGCGCCTCATCTACCAGAACGGCGTGACGTCAGTAGTGGTCATGTCGCGCGTCATCGAGGACGGGATGCTGAGGTGCACGCAGTACTGGCCGGAGATGGGCAAAGCCGATTACGGGCCCTTCAAGGTGAGCGGGTAGTCAGATGTGTCGAGGTTAGTTTGTCCTCTTCTTAGGGCTCAGTTGTGGAGCGATCGTCTGATAGTGATGGGCACGGTTCGTCCGTGTGACGAAACAACGGCGTCGTCAGCTCTTTAACTCATTCTACCCCAACACCGAAATCCCCACATTTTGCCGTTGTCTTTTGAAGACTCTAGCGTAGCGCAGGACACAGATCGACCATGATAGTTCAAGGGTGATGCCAGAATAGCTTGGCGCCCATAGGCGCCAAGCTATTCTGGCATCACCCTTGAACTATCATGGTCGATCTTTATCTTGCTGTGGTGTGTCCGGGGTAGAATGAGTTAAGCGACCAGAGCTCAGTTCTTGTGAGAAGGTCAGCACTAAATCGTCGAAATCGTTTCCTTTTGCACGTTGAGCCGCAATGGGTCCAAAAAAATACTCTCCGATTTCTCCGTTAACCCCCTCACTGCCGAGAAAAACGCCCAAATGCAAGAGGCATAGATCCTCATGAGCCCCCGCAGTTGCGGGGGCTCATGAGGATCTATGCCTCTTACCGAAACCAGTTGTTATCCGTGTTCCTTTGTCAGCTGCGGTTCTTTGACGTTAAACTTACAATTCTTTCGAAACAGTCTGCGTCCACTGGCAGTGAAGGGGTTAACAATAGTTCGCAGAGTGGGTCAAGTTGTTGGCATTCAGTTGTTAATGCTGTTACAGACGAACATATTGATGTCGGCGGTATAGTTCTAGCACTGGGCGGGGACATAGCCTCACGGGCAGTGGCAAGATAGACTGCTGCAATGATAATTTTAATGGAATGTTCTTCTAGTGTTAGTGTCTTGTTTTGCTGTTTTACGACGAGCCAAAAGGCAAATTTCTGTCGTGCTTTGACTCGAACAGAAAATAAAGTTGTATTGTATTGTATTGTATTGTATTGTATTGTATTGTATTGTATTGTATTGTATTGTATTGTGGTGGTGGTTAGTTGGGGTTTAACCTCCACGGCACCAAAGTGATAATGGACGGCCCTGACAGGCGGTTATGGGGAACAGAGAAATCTATTACCTATGGAGTACGACCTGATCAACTCAGGCGCACTAAATATTGTATTGCATTAAGTGACAACTGCTCTCAACATGAGTAAAGTCCCTTGCGTCGTCTGCTAGTATTTCACACAGGCATGGGATATTCGTTGCGAGAGCGACCACCTCCGTAACACGGTTAGTGGAAGAAATAGCGCACTACGTGACGTGTGATTAACAAGTACAGGTTAGGACGACAGTTGTTTGCAGATGACTCTGGTCTCTATGACTCATTTCATCCTGACAGTGTCTCCGCTTCTCAGACAGTGCAGAAAATTGAGTCGTGTTGCCAAAAATCAAGTCCTGGTTGTCAACCAACAT
The DNA here is from genome assembly GCA_036245525.1 of Semisulcospira habei. NCBI lineage: Eukaryota > Metazoa > Mollusca > Gastropoda > Semisulcospiridae > Semisulcospira > Semisulcospira habei. The sequence continues at coordinate 171,818,220 of BTPG01000004.1, forward strand.
GCTGAAGTTAAATGATGATAAGACTGAGGCAATTCTGTGTGGACCCAAGAACAAACTGGGCGTGGAATCTCTTGATGCCATCCGTGTTGGTGAGTCTCTCATCCCTTTCACAGAGATCTTGGTGTCTTTGTCGATACCATTCTTACCATGGAAGACCACATCAGTGCTGTTGTCAGGGGATGTTACTTCCATCTTCGCTCCCTTGGGAAACTACGACCTGTCCTGACAGCCAAAGCTGCAATTGCTAGCGCCGTTGCCCTTGTCCTATCCAGACTGGACTACTGTAACAGCTATCTTTGGGGTCTGCCAGAGCAACAACTCAGACGTCTTCAACTGGTTCAGAACACGGCCGCCAGAATTGTCACAAGGACCAAAAGAAGGGAGCATATCACACCAGTCCTTAAGCAGTTGCACTGGCTTCCAGTCAAGCAAAGAATTGATCATAAGATTCTCACTTTGTGCCACAAATCTATAAATGACCCAGACTCACCAGAGTACCTCCAGGAAATAGTCCCACGCCATAACCCTCCGAGGCAGCTCCGTTCTGCTGTCCGGTCCAAACTCTGCACCCCAAGTGTTGAAAGCCACACAAAGAAGCGACTTGGTTTCCGGGCATTTTCACACTGGCTGTGGAATGGACTACCACAATCCTTGAGGGACATTGACTACATTGGCACCTTCAGGAGGCACCTCAAAACCCAACTCTTTCTTGACTTTTAATTCTAGGACTTCTGTGCACCAGACGTTGCATGTATTGTTTTTTATTTATTTATTTATTTAAAAAAAATTTTACATTTATTTATTTGCGCCCTGAGCATGCTGCTAGCATGGAGTGGGTGAGCATTACAAGTGGACATCATCATCATCATCACTACCCGTCATACAGAGGTGGTCCATTTCGCCACGACCGCCCCGTGTCTGTGGCTTTTCAATACGTCGCTGTTTGTTTGTTTGTGTGTTTATCCCTAGGTGAAAAGAAGTTGTGCATCGGCGCCAACAAACAGCGTCAGTCGGGCGAGAGGGAACTTTTTTGTGTGCCTAAGGTCACAATTCTGAAAAATTGGAATTTATCTTCCGAAGACTGTCAACCCAGTGGCTGTCGGCAGCACCTTTTGTTCCGGTGATTCCTTGCACCGCAACAAAAAGCGCTACCAACAGCCAAAGGTTAAAGAGATGGATCGACCATGATGGTGACTTTATACCGTGCAGCCTGTAAACGCCAAGCCATCCTGCCGTCACAGTCACTCGAACCCCCATACTCGGTCAGTCTCGTGTTGTAATGTGCGGTGTACCGGGTGGACTGCTCACACGGTATTTTGTTTTCAGGTGTCTGTAGTAGACCAGTTCACATACGCGGACTTCACGGAGAGACTGGTGTCTGTCAAACAACGCAAACGGCTTAACGCCAAAGTGCTGCTGGTGAGAATATTCGTGTTCTCCGCGTGGCCTGACCACGGCATGCCGCAGGTAGGTTTTGTAGGTTTTTGTTGTTGTTGTTGTTGTTGCTCACGTGCGACGGCAAAGTGAGTCTATGTACTGGGCCAGTGGTCGTCTGTCCGTAAGCCGTCAGCCGTCGTCCGTGATAAAACTTTAATGTTGTCATTTTCTCGGAAGCTATTCAAGCTACACTCTGTACACATACCAAAGGGAATTACTCAGTCCTGGACATACAAACAGTTAGATCCCCTGCCCCAGCCTATCAGGCACCCAGTCGCCAGCCCACAGAAAAATACGCAGGTAAAGAACATCCCCAAAGGGATGTATATAACCGTCTTGTTCTTTACCTGCGTATTTTTTGTGGGCTGGCGATTGAGCGCCTGATAGGAGGGGGCATGGGATAATAATAATAATAATACCGGTTATTATATAGGCGCTTTTCCTAATTTTGCGAATCGGCTCAAAGCGCCGCGAACTGAACCCAACACGCACGCTCACGTGACACACACACACACTGAAGACAAACACAGTACAAGACAAACACAGGTCATTCACGTGGTGCGAAGGGTCAGGATCTAACTGTTTGTATGTCCAGCGCTGAGTAATTCCCCTTGGTATGTGTACTGTTCTACCAGCGCAGGCCTCCTCCATTTGGTAACTGCACTACAATTAGGTTTGTTATTTTAAACATTAACTCATTCGAGACGTGCCGCCTCCGGATACGCGGCATAAGCCGCGTATCCGGAGGCGGCACGTCTCGAATGAGTTAAGGCCTGTAGGACGAAAGGGACAAATTCTCAGGCCAGCATACGAAATCTTTTCCTTTACTGGCTTTCAGGACGCGTGCCCGCTGCTGGAACTGAGGGGTCGCGTTCGGAAGATGCACGGAGCCGTCCGAAGCCCGGTGCTTGTGCACTGCGAGACTGGTGCAGGCCGGTCTGCCGTCTACATTGCCCTGGACGTGGCTCTCACTGAGTACCTTTCTGAAGGACAGGTTAGTCGGTGCCCGGCAGAGGGTCACACAGCCATGATCTGAGGATGCAGATGATTAGAGGATGCAGATGATCGTCTTGGTCTATACCTGCGTATTTCTCTGTGGGCTGGCGATTGGGTGCCTGATAGGCGGGGGCAAGGGATCTAACTGTTTGTCTGTCCAGCGCTGAGTGATTCCCCATGGTTTGTGTACAATTCTGCCAGCGCTAGCCTCACCTATCTGGTTTGTGATGATCTGAATAGACTTTGTTCGGGAATCAGAAGTAGGTCGGAACTGCACGTGTTTCGCCCCAAACAGTGGATTAACCCTGTTCGTGTTGGTATCGGTTATTGTCACGGTGATTCCTGTAGGAATCATCGCGACGAAGGCCGCTACGGACTTGAATTATCACTGTCGAGCCATCTCCTGCTGTAATGTGTCGGGGCTTGATGGCTGAAAGCGGTCTGGACAGGTTCTAAGGACGTCTGTGTTGAAGGCCCACTACTGCCGTAACTGTTCAAAGATACACTTCTGTAACAGATGGTTACGAAACGCTACACACAGGTCTAGTTATGGTTCATTTAGACACGGGACAATCCAGTTCAGCACACGTCGTCTTTATATCAAGCAACCTGACAATCACTCCACTCCGTTCTAGGAATACAACGCTTTCAGCTAAAAATAGATTGTCACGCTAACGGCAGCGCAGAATAAACTAGTGCGAATACGCGCGTGCTTTTGCCGCGTGTCCAAACTGCTGTTAATGTTCATTAGGTGTATCGAAAAGGCATTGCAAACACAAATGGTGCTGAAATGTACCTGCAGATTCATGCGTAATGGTATTTTAACAGGTATCGTTGTTCGAGATCGTGTCCCGTATGCGAGGGGAGCGGCCGCGCATGGTCCAAAGCTACGCGCAGTACGTCTTCATCTACGACGCGCTATTCGAGGAACTCCACGCCGGGGACACGTGCGTAGGGGAGGACCTGCGCGATCGCTACGAAGAGCTCACGCGCCGCAACCCCAACACCGGGAGGTCCTACCTGAAGGACCAGTTCATTCTGCTGCAAGCACTGGTCAGTTTGGCGACGACTCGATTTTGCTACACGTGATTCGTGATTTTATTTCGGCTTTGCCTGGATTCATTGTTCCCTCGATTTCACTTTGAACGTGGGCTTTAAAGGGACCTGCTTCCAGACAAAAAGGGTGAACCCATTTAGCCCCGACGCCCTACTGCAGGAGATGGATCGGTCATGATAATTCAAGGGTAGCGCATGATTGGCTTGGCGCCATCAGGGCCAAGTTAATCTGGCACTACCCTTGAATTATCATGGTCGATCCATCTCCTGCAATTGGTGCATAGTCGTTAAGTGATACCTCCAGAAGTTGGTAAATGCGACCATGGAGTTAAATGGGTTAATATTGTCTTCTGTATCAATGTTCTTAGCACGTCTTACGTTAACGCTGGAAGAAATGGACTTATGAAGTTGAATATAGTTGAACAAGAGATTTTCTGCTCTTGTTTCTTTCTTTGTTTGTTTGTTTCAATTGTTTTGTATATATTATTTTTCTAATTTATTCTATTTTATTTTTCTACTTTATTTCATTTATTTTATTTTATTTTTTTAAAATTTGTAGTGAGAGTTCCACCGATGTGCACAAGGGGCATTAGAAAACCTCTGTAACGCGTGCCCGATCGCGTGGGTTATGTACAGAAAGCCTTAGCTGAGGCAAGACAACACTAAAAACTGGTACCGGCGAATTTTTGCGAAGCCCTCCATAGGGCGGACCTTTTGGCTGTGGGCATCGTGTACAATTTATAACGTTATATGCGTAACGTTTTGTGCCGTAGACGTCTTGTTTTTCACGAAATCTAGGACTAAAAAATGTGACTCCCAAGCATGTAAAATGCAAAGATAAGCACAGCACAGAAAGAAACACACTTAGAAAGGACAAGTACAACACAATGTATCTGATGAATTGTGTTGTAATTGAGTTGTCCTTTCTTAGAAATGATAATTGTAGCACAACGTATTAATGATTTGTATTTTAACTCATAACATTGTGCCCCAAGATCGGGATCCCTACACTTTGGAGTTGTCCTCCGAGGACTGCATTACAATTCAGGAGACAGATCGACCATGATAGTTCAAGGGTGGTGCCAGAATAGCTTGGCGCCCACAGGCGCCAAGCTATTCTGGCACCACCCTTGAACCATCATGGTCGAGCCAACTATTGCTGTGGTGTGTTGGGGCTAAATGGGTTATAGGCCCATTACCCCCGTAACCGTTCAAAGATACACTTCTCTAACAAATGGTTACGAAGCGCTACACACAGGTCTAGTTATGGTTCCTTTAGACACAGGACAATCCAGTTCAGCACACGTCGTCTTTATATCAAGTAACCTGACAACGATTCCACATCCGTTCTATTAATATAACGCTATCAGTACGAGAAACAGCTCAAAGTAGATTGACACGCTAACGGCTGCGCAGAATAAATAAGTGCCAGCACGCATGTGCTTTGGCTGCGTGTCCCAACTGCCGTTCATTAGGCGTGTCGACAAGGCATAATAAACACAAATGGTGCTGAAATGTGTCTTCAGATTTACGCGTAATTATACTTTAATTGGTTTTTAAGCGTGCTTCTTTCTTTTGGTTGGTATTTTCTTCGTGTTTTTAAAGACCAGTGCACATCAATACGGAGGGATGACCCCTCTGGGCCATCGCGGCCTCTCTAACAGCGTCCCTGACCTGATTCCCGCCAAGCGCGTATGCTACCGCCGCCCTACTGTCGACTTCAACTACAGCAGCAACAGGTGGACGCGCGACGACGATGGGGATGTTGACAACGATCCCTACGATTATGTCGTCGACGAAGATGACGACACAGGATTGATCGGGCTGGAGAGCGCCGTGTTCGTTGATGGTTACAGGTACGTGGATACTGCACTGGATACGTGCACACCAATCTTCGTGTCCCGCCTCGAAGGGTATAGGTCGTTTGACATCGGATCGCTTTCCCCAAACACCTCCGCAAAGAAACATGTGGTGCCTGTTGACCTAATATGGAACATCTTTACTGAACTCCTATGATTTGTCGATTTTGCTGTGCAGTCGTAAAAATTGGTGAAAAGACAAGAACATGCCCTTTTTAATACCCTGAATGGAGCCCTTGCAGATTTCAAAATCGAGGTCAAGCAAGCAGACTTCATGTATGCCTGCGCTGTTTCAGGTTTGAAAACTTGACCAATTCAGCTGAAAATGGATCTTTCTTATAATAATAATAATAATAATAATGCATAGTTCTTGTATAGTGCTGTTCTCCAGGAAAACACTGGGCTCACTGCGCATGCACAACAGCACACCCTCTCTCTCAGACACACGCACGATTATACACTACTTTAAACCACCCCATCTCTTCCCAACACTATACATTCACTTCCTCTAGGATCAGAATAAAAGGCAGTCAACAGTTAGCTAAAGATGAGCTAAGTGTTAAATGCCCGACAGAAAAGAAAAGTCTTTAAGTGAGCTTTGAACTGTGACAATGTGGGCAGATTCCGCATTTCAGTTCGCAGGGAGTTCCACACACTTGGGCTAAAAAGGTGAAAGAACGCTCCCCCACAGTTTTCATGTTAAGCTTTGTTTAAAAGTTTTTCACTAGAGGAACGGAGGGTCGTGATGGCTGATAAACAGACAGCTTGGCAGAAAGGTACGGCGGGAGAGATCCGTCAAAATGCCGATAGGCGAAAATTGCAATTTTGTACTGGCAGCGGAATTTTACGGGCAACCAGTGCAGCTGCTTCAGTAGAGGCGTAACGTGGTTTTTCTTTCTTATACTGGGTTTAATCTTTTCTTGGGTTTCAGCTTGAGGTGGAGCCTGAGTTTGCAGCGGACAAGGCGGTGGTCAGTGTGGCACTCTGCACTGGGCATCACTCTGGTGAGGAGGACGTCACTGCGGTCCCTCTGACGCACAAGGACATAGTCGATAAGGTGCCAGTGCTTGGAGCGAGGGTGCATCCAGGTGGTCTTTCGACTGTCCTTTTGCTGGAAAGTAGTGTTGGTGATGACAAGTTACTGTTCTGCACAGAACTCCAACAGCAGGCGGCCATTGTCATTGCAGTTCCCAACGCCATGCTTGCCGAGGACTCCTTTCCAGGCTTCAGAGTCTTGGCCTACTCTGGCGTTGAAGTCGCCAAGGATGATGACTTTGTCGTCTGCGGGGGTGCTCTGCAGGAGGCTGCGCAGGTCAGAGTAGAACTTGTCTTTTTCTGCAGGCTCTGCCAGGAGGGTTGGGGAGTACACACTGAGAAGGGTGACGTATTGCTGGTGTCTCAGTGGGAGGCGCATGGACATGATGCGGTCGGAGTGACCCATTGGTAGGTTTTCCAACTTAGTCGCAATGGGGGTCTTGACCATGAAGCCCACGCCTGAGAGCCGTCTTTCTGATGCAGGCCTGCCTGACCAGTAGAGGGTGTAGCCAGCGCCAAGTTCTTGGAGGCTGCCTTCCTCCGGGAGGCGTACTTCGCTGAGCGCGGCGATGTCGATGTTTAACCTCCGCAATTCATGGGCAATAAGGGCGGAGCGACGTTCAGGGCGTCCGCTGTCTGGTGTGTCGAGCATGGTTCGGATGTTCCAGCATGCTACGTTGAGTCCGGTCGTGGTCGCCAGCCTTCAGCGTGATGACAAGAAAGCTGCCCTTCAGACAGATTTACAGCGCATGCTCAAAGACACAGTTGATCCAGCAGACTCCTCCCCTGAAACACTCTGGGAGCAACTGAAAACTGCTATTGTAAAATCTTCTGTGGAAGTCTTGGGCTTTGTTAGAAAGAGGAACAAAGACTGGTTTGACGAAAACGACGTGGAGATCCAGGAACTTCTAGCAAACAAAAGAGCCGCCCACCAGGCCCACCTAGCCCAGCCTTCCTGCCCTGTGAAGAAATCTGCCTTTCGCCTCATCTGCAGCAGTCTCCAGCTCAAGCTTAGAGAGCTCCAGAACGAGTGGTGGTCGAGACTGGCACAGAGGACCCAGCTTTGCGCTGACAACGGTGACTACAGGGGCTTCTATGAAGCACTGAAAGCAGTGTATGGCCCTAGGCACCTGGTACAAAGTCCCATGCGAAGCGCCGATGGACAGGCACTCCTCACAGATAATACCTCCATCTTGAACCGCTGGTCAGAATACTTTCAGGACCTCTTCGGCGCTGAGCGCACTGTTCAAGAAACAGTCATCCTCCAAATCCCACAGCTCCCACTAAAGGTTGAATTGGACGAACCGCCCACCGCCGAAGAGACCCACACAGCCATCCACCAGCTCAAGAGTGGCAAAGCAGCAGGCATTGACGGAATCCCGCCAGAGATCTGGAAACATGGAGGCCCAGCACTGCACAACAAGCTCCATGACCTCTTTCTCTGCTGCTGGGAGAAAGGAACACTACCAAAGGATCTCCGTGATGCAGTCATCATCACCCTATACAAGAACAAAGGAGAGAAATCTGAATGCTCTAATTATCGTGGAATTACCCTGCTGTCCATTGCCGGGAAAATTCTCGCAAGGCTGCTCCTGAATCGGCTGGTACCTGCCATCGCTGAAGACCACCTTCCAGAGGGCCAGTGTGGCTTCAGAGCCAACAGGAGTACCACCGACATGGTCTTTGTGCTGAGACAGCTTCAAGAGAAGTGCCGCGAGCAGAACAAAGGGCTGTACGTAACGTTTGTCGACCTAACAAAAGCATTCGACACTGTGAGCAGGCAAGGCATGTGGCAGATCCTGGAGCGACTTGGCTGTCCCCCAAAGTTCCTAAGCATGATCGTCCAGCTCCACGAGGACCAGCAAGGCCAGGTTAGACTCAACAGTAACCTCTCAGAACCATTCCCCATTATCAACGGCGTGAAACAGGGCTGCGTGCTGGCACCAACCCTCTTCACCATCTTCTTTAGCATGATGTTGAAGCAGGCCACAGTAGACCTCGACGATGACGATGCAGTGTACATCAGGTATCGTCTCGATGGCAGCCTGTTCAACCTCAGACGACTGCAGGCCCACACCAAAACCCTAGACCAACTGATTCGTGAGCTGCTCTTTGCTGATGACGCTGCCCTTGTTGCACACACAGAGAGAGCCTTGCAGCGCATCACATCCTGCTTTGCAGATGCTGCCCAGCTCTTTGGACTCGAGGTCAGTCTGAAAAAGACAGAGGTACTACATCAGCCGGCACCCAAGTTAGAGCATCGCCCTCCCCACATCACCATCGGCGAGTCTGAACTGAAGTCAGTACACCAGTTTACCTACCTTGGCTGCATCATCACGTCAGATGCCAAGCTGGACAAGGAGCTTGACAGCAGGCTGGCAAAAGCGAACAGCGCTTTTGGGCGACTTTTCAAGCGGGTGTGGCACAATCAACAGCTGAAAACGGGCACCAAGATCAGTGTGTACAGAGCTGTCGTCCTCACCACCCTGCTGTACGGTTCCGAGTCCTGGGCCCTCTACCGCAACCAACTACGACTCCTCGAACGCTTTCACCAGCGCTGCCTGCGTACCATCCTGGGCATTCACTGGAGTGACTATGTCACCAACGTCGAGGTCCTTGAACAGGCTGAAACTATGAGCATCGAGGCTTTGTTGCTGCGGACACAGCTTCGCTGGGCGGGGCACGTCTCCAGGATGGAGGATCATCGCCTACCCAAGATCACTCTGTTCGGCGAGCTTGCTACTGGACACCGTGACAGAGGGGCACCAAAGAAGAGATACAAAGACGGTCTCAAGAAGTCACTTAGTGCCTGCCAAATCGACCACCGCCAGTGGTCTTCGCTTGCTGCGGACCGTGACACCTGGCGCTCCACCATCTACAAGGCAGCCGTCTCCTTTGAGGACTCTCGCAGAGCTAACCTTAAGGACAAACGGCTCAGGAGAAAAAACCGAGTTGCCGTAACTCAGAACCCTGACCAGACCTTCCCCTGCAGCCACTGCGGTCGAACCTGCCTGTCCCGGATTGGCCTCCGCAGCCACGAAAATGCCTGCAGACGTGGGCAAGCCCTATAGAATCTTCGTTCGCGAAGTCAAGCCAAGAGAGAGACTGGGTTTAATATACATGGGGACCATTTAGGAATGTAAATTCAGTTATTTCATGAACAAATTCAAACATTTTACGACTGTACATCAAAACTGACACATTGTTCTCGTTTCTTAAAGGTAAATTGCATTAGGTCAACTGTCCTTGAATGATATGTGTTTAAGTGTTTTGTTTTTTGCGGAGTGACCTTACATGCGGTTTGCCTCTGTAAGAAATAGTTAAAACAAATTCCCTCCCTTTTTGCAATTTTGTGTAGGGTTAAAACTGTCCAATTTTGTGGGCGCTTTGAGCAGCAAGAAGCATGACAGGTGATGTGAAAAAGAGCAAAATTTTAATTGTAGTCGACATAGTGTGTCCATGGGAGCCTTATATGGGGCATGTGCACGGTTGAATGCAGGCTTGCAGACGACAGTGGAGTCATGGATGCATTAGAGTGTTGCGGAATTTAACACATTCAACTCCGACACGCCACGGCAAGACATGGATTGAGCGTGATAGCTCAAGGGTTGTGCCAGAGGCGCCAAGCTTGAAATATCAGGCGCGATCTGTTTCCAGAAGTGTAATACAGTCTTCAGGGGGCAATTTCCAAATTTGCGGATTTCGGTCCTGGAGCTGAATATGTTAATAATTGCTGGAAATGTTGCTCCTGAGATATGCTTCGCGTGGACTTTGTGTGTGGGAGGTTAAATTCTTCCTTCATAGTTGTGTGTTGCAAGAGGCTAATAGAGAAGAGTGTGTGAAAAGGGGTGGGGGGTGGGGGTGGGGGGAGGGGGTATCGGATTTCGGTCCTGGAGCAGAATGTGTTAAGAATTGCTGGAAATGTTGTTCCTGAGATATGCTTCGCGTGGACTTTTTGTGTGGGAGGTTAAATCCTTCCTTCATAGCCGCCGTCACATGGCCTTAGTTGCCTGCTCGGCGTTAAACCCAAATAACTAGCTAACCTTCCTTCATAGTTGTGTGTGCAAGAGGCTAATAGAGAAGAGTGTGGCGGGGAAGGGAGGGGTTAATCTGAGTTGTGCTATTCAGCAAGTCAGTTTGCCGACCGGCTACTGTACAAGTGCAGCTACCAGGCCCTCTCGCCGGGGTCGCCATTATAAACCGAACCACGACCGTGAACGCGAACAGTATCCGCGGTTGACAACAAGCTGATCCTTTCAACATGTTCACCTGACTCGGTTAACTCATTCATCCCCACGCACGTATTTCCAAAATTTTGGAGGCTATGCACCTGTTGCAGGAGATGGGTCGACCTTGAATTAACATGGTCGAACCATCTCCTGCTGTAGTGCGTCAGGGTTGAATGGGTTAATGTTTTTTGGGTTTTTTTTTTTTTTTTTTTTTTGCAGCTTGTGACTGGCATGTACGTTATATTTGAAGATATAAACGCAAAAAAGTATTCAATTTCTACAAGAGCACAAACTGACGTGAATCGGCAGTCCTAGCTAACGGGGGATTGAGACGAAGGAAAGAAGATGACGTCACAGTCGACGCGCCTTGTGTCTGATGCGACATACAACAGCGGTTGTATCTTTCAGACCACCGGCATGGGATAGTCCATGCGAAATCGACCACGGCTCTGTAACACGGGTAGTAGGAAATAGCACTTTGTGCTATTTCCTACTACCCGTGTTACAGAGGTGGTCGATTTCTCAGCTGTCATCAGATGCCTTTGTTTCAGGCCTTTCCTTTCATTACTCTTACTGTTACTAATCCACTATTTTCGGTTAATTTGTGTTGTGAAATCGTGGTGTAGGGTGCTCTTTCGTTCCTGAATCCACTATTTTCGAGTTTGCTCTTGTATATGTGTAGGCGACAAAACGAATTCATCATGGTGCCTAGTCCGGTTCCCGGCAGCGTATTCGAATTCTGGCAGCTTGTTTACGACAACAACGTGCAGACTATAGTCACCATGGCAGATTGTGAGGTAAGCTCCTCCTCATGTACACTGACGAGCAAAAGAAATGAGACATATTCGGAACCACCGCAAACACCAACGTTTTTCTGATGATTCCGAAAATGCCGCATTTCGTTTGCTTTTGTGTTCACTCAGTGACCATGCAGCACAGCAACTGCAACGTTTGCATTTGCAGGTCCCAATGAAGCTCGTGGAAATGAAATCGCGCGGCTGAATGACTGCACCGTTCGTCACCGATGCTAGCGCTGTTGCGGCTGCTGTCAGTGATGTTTCTGTGGTTGTGGTTGTTGTCAGGGAGGGCGCGGCGGAGGGGAGTTCTGGCCGGCTGAGGGGACGAGGCTGTGGGATCCGTTCTTTGTGGAGCTGACGGCCGTGGCGCGGGAGGACGGCAACGTCAGCGTGCGGAGCTTCAAGCTAGTTCACATGCACCGCACGCGGGACAAGCCGCGGTGAGGGGCTGCAGTGTCGGCTGATCAGCTGTGCTTAACCCATTTAAACCCCACGCACTGCACAAGGAGATGGATCGGCTGTGATAATTCAAGGGTAGCGCCAGATTAGCTTGGCGCCTGAAGGCGCCAAGCTAATCTGGCACTACCCTTGAATTATCATCGTCGCTCCATCTCCTGCATAGAGCTCCATCTCCTCCATAATCCAGACCCGAAAGGTGACTGCCAAGCGTGTAAAATGCAGAGAAGAACCCAACGGAAGAGAGAAACACGCTTATAAAAGACAGTTACAACACAGTTTATTAATGTTTCCGGTAACTTGTTTTATTTTATTAATATTAACTGGTACATAGTCGTTCGGTGACAGCTCCACAGAATTGGGAAATGCGGCCGTGGGGTTAATGGGTTAATACATTCAGGACGTGCCGCATCCGGATGCGGGGCATACGCCGCATATCCGGGTGCGGCACGTCTCTAGTGCGTTAACCCCTTGCGAATGCAGCCAGTTCGTGTGTCAAAAGCAAGTCTCGGCTCGAAAAATCGTCACCATTCATGCTCTAACCCATTCAGGCCTGACGCATTACAACAGGAGATGGTTGAAGATGATAATTCAAGGGTAGTGCCAGATTAGCTTGGCGCCTGTCGGGTTTCACACACTTCAGGCGTAAAAAAAACAAACAAAACAGGTGAAAGAACGATCCGCGACAGTCTTCATGTTAAGCTTCGGGATTTTTAAAGGTTTTTCACTGGAGAATCCAAGACGTTCCTACCCGGCTTTTCGCAAGGTATGTGAATGAGCACGCATTGCAGATGCCTGTATTCTCCCAAGTGACAAAAAGATCAGGTGCAGAAAATTCCTTCGTTTTACAGCATTCAGACTTCCTTATTAACTCATTCGAGACGTGCCGACTCCGGATACGCGGCATAAGCCGCGTATCCGGAGGCGGCACGTCTCGAACGAGTTAACCCCTTCCCTGCCACTGTACGTAGGCTGTAGTACAGTTTTGTTTCTGAAATCTTGGTTCATTCAACGAGCAAAGGCCAACACCGTCCCAAGACACGTGGATACAAATTGGTCTCAGCAACAGGCATAGATCCTCATGAGCCCGCGCAGTCGCAGGAACATGGATGGACAGTTGTTTCAGCAAGAGGGGCAGATCCTCAAATGCTCATGAAGACCTGCGCCTCTTGCGCGTGGGTCTTTCGGCAGTGAAGGGGTTAAGTTTGAATATTTTACCAGTGCATGTATCGACAACAGCTGCAACGAGGATCTCATTTCAGATATGTGCGCCAGTTCCATTTTCACGCGTGGGGCTCCGCTCCCGGTGACCCATACCGACCCACCTCCGGACGCCGAGGCAGTTACCTGGACACCAGCAACCGCCCCCGCACCCCCGGTGTCGCAGGGCAGTGGGGACGGGGCGTGCCCAGCTGTCCCCCGCCCTCCAGCAAGGCGGCTTTCTTGGACCTACTGCAGATGGTAAGTTTGCTCCCTATCAGCATTTCAGGGTAATTTGCTGTCCGCTCACCTTAACCCTTGGACTGTCGTGCAAAGGTGAACATATCCAGTTGCAAAATACATAGATCCTCATGTAGCCACCGCTTGCAGTAACACACACACACACACACTGTTTATGTACCACACACACTGTTTATAGTACCACACACGCTGTTTACAGTACCACACACACTGTAGTACCACACACACGCTGTTTACAGTACCACACAATCTGTTTATAGTACCACACACACACACTGTTTACAGTACCAAACACACACAGACACACACACACTGTTTACAGTAAAACTCACTGTTTAAAGTACCACGCATTGTTTACAGTACCACACACGCACTATTGACAGTACCACACAAAAAAATTTACAGCACCTTACACACACTTTTTTTTTCACCACGCACTCACTGGTTACAGTACCACACAAACACTGTTTACAGTACCACACACACACCACTTTCAGTACCACACACATACTGATTACAGTACCACACACATTGTTTACAGTACCAAGATCACAGTTTACAGTACCACGAACACACCGATCACAGTACCACTGTGCACACATACACCATTTACAGTACCACACGCACAGTATTTACAGTACCACATCACTGTTTACAGCACCACGCACACTGTTTACAGTACCACACACACTGTTTACAGTACCACGCGCACTGTTTACAGTACCACACACACTGTTTACAGTACCACGCGCACTGTTTACAGTACCACACACACTGCAGTATCACACATATTGTTTGCAGTACCACACACACTGTGTACAATACAACGCACACCGTTTACAGTACCGCACACACTATGTTTACAGTACCACACACACTATGTTTACAGTACCACACACACTGTTTACAGTATCACACACTGTTTACAGTACCACACACACTGTTTACAGTACCACACACACTGTTTACAGTGGCGGCGACTGCATGTACAAGGAGGTTAACCCCTATACTACCAGTGGTAGCAGATTCCGTTTCTGAAATATTTCTCAGTACAACGCCAAAGAGACCAAGGAAGATAGATACACAGTGGCTTTAACAAGAGGCATAGATCACTCAGCAGTCCCCGCAACTGCGAGGGCCCATGAGGATCTATGTCTTGCAGTTGGATCGCGTTCGCGTTTTCGTGGTAATAGTGTGTATGCATGTGTGTTAACCGTGTGTTCGACTAGTGCACAGGACAAACAGGACCAAATACAATATGTAAATATTCACATTTATTCGTCTCAGAAAAGACATCCTTTTATCGGTCTAATGCGTTTGGAATCGGTTCATAACTAATGATTATTTGGCGAATTTCAGGATAAGTTAGAATATCAGATGGGCCAAGACTCGAATCTTGCCCTATGTGCTTCGTATTTAAAAACGTAACCCAAGGGCGGATCTGGGGGGGGGGATCCTAGGGGTTCCCGACCCACCCTCCCCAGGCGCAAAATTGTCTCTTACCAGTTTGCTCCCTTGACCATCGTATGTATACATACGAAGCCACGCCCATGGAAAATTCCATCGTGTTTACTGAATTAAAACCAATTAATTTTGACTCTCAGTATTATTGTCATAACTTATTGACATTGGAAAGTCACTTTCATATGATAGAATGAAAAAAATATTAATTTTGAGTTTGTTCGTGACCTTTGTTATCGATCGAGTCACTACGCCCACCATCTTGCTTTCCCTACTGCGTTATTTTCACTGCTTGCGATTTCTCTCTGCGAATATTCCGTCAAAATGAGTTCATCTGAGTCCGAAGTGAAGAGTATCTCACTGAAGGAGAATCTTCCAGCAACCAGGCCACTGAACATGATTCCAGCTCCAGCGATGTGGAAAAAACGAAAGAAAACCATCGCAGGTCATTGTGACACTTTCTATTTTGGTTTGACCGTGTGCTATCCATGTGAGTCTTTGTTTACCTATTGTCTGGTTCAGAATCGTGAAACTTTATGAAGTACATAAACAAGTTTTATTACTTGCTGTGTATTGCCTCAGTGATATTTTCAGCAAGTCAGAGATTTTCAGAGAAGCACATGTTTGTTGTCTCAGTCATGCCAGGTGTTGACACGCCCACTTTTTCCTGCCCTTGACCGGTGTAGATTATGTTGCGTAACTCTTAGAAATTCAAACACATTTTCTTGAAACTTCACAAAAATGTGTAGAAATGATTTGTCCACACACTGGATTCACATTTTAAACAAAGGGGCAAGAAACAAAAAACATTTCTTCTTAGTGACTTTCGTGAAAACTGTTTTTGGAAACCGGACACCATTTTTTCTTCGTCGCTAAATAAACAACAACTTCTAAACTACGTTACGTACAGACTTTTTACTTATCCTGACTGAAAGCTGACTCAATGCACTTTAATATGATGTATAATAAGCCAACATTTGACCACTAGAAGAGCTTTCAGCAGCATTTTTGCTTGGTCATGTGTGAGGGTAAAAGTCATTTTGTTCACTGGCCTCAAATAGAGCGAACTGGTAAGAGTTAAAATGCTACAACAAAGTGCCATTTGTGGTGTTTGAACACCTCCCCCCCCCCCCCCCATTTTATTGTTTGGGGCGATACCCCCCCCCCCCTCCCCCCCCCCCCCCCCCCCCCATCCCCGGCAACCGCGTTGTTTGATTTTCGGCCAGTGGAAAAAGTTCTAGCGTCGGGGAGGCCTTTTGTGTCAGGTTGATGGTCCTAAACAAAAAGTTGGACACCCCCCCCCCCCCCCCACCCTCGAGGTAACTGGTCCGCCCCTTTGGCTGACGGTAGTGTTTTTAGTCGCGATGATTCATACAGGAATACTCGCGAGTAAAGCGCTACCGACTGGCAAAGGGTTCATTCTCATTTTCCTTGGCTCTCATTACAAAATAATTGTCGTTTCCGGCTTCTTTTTTCAATGCGAACATTTTGTACATTTCTTTGATGGGCAAAAGAAATGCGACATTTTTGGAACCATCGGAAAGACATCAGTGTTTCCGATGGTTCCAAAAAAGTAGCATTTCGTTTGCCCATCAGTATACATAACTTTCGTTTCCGGCTTTTGTTTTGTTTTGTTTTCAATGACGAAAACTGTGCATTTTCCTTCAAATTCCATGACCAGGTCAAGCAGTGGCAGCAGCAGGCTAGTGCAGACTCCACGCCAGTCCTCGTGCACTGTCGTGACGGTAGCACGTGCTCGGGACTCTTTGTCGCGCTGTCCCTGGTGGTGTCGCGGATGGAGGAGGAGGGGCACATCAGCATCTACCGCATCGCACGCAGGCTGAGGAAACGCTGCCCCAACGCCATCAACACCCTCGTAAGTGGTAGCTGTTGTAACTTTGTGCTGGTCTTGTCTTCACTGCCGAGAAAAACTGAACACCATCAAGCTGCAAGAGGCATAGATCCTCATGGGCCCCCGCAATTGCGGGGGCCCATGAGGATCTATGCCTCTCGCTGAAACTGCTTTGTATCCACGTATTCCGTTGGCAGTGACGGGGTTAGCCTCTGCGTGGTATGTGATTCTGGACCTTTCTGCTTCTTCTGCCGCATCATACGCGCCGCATGCTGAGGGACTTTGCCACAGCGCCATGAACAACTTTATAAGTGCTGATAGCTAGTATGATTACAACACGTTTGACCTGTGCGACGATGGTCGGTTTCCAGCGGTACAGTGTTGCATGCATTGGAGGATACAGTGCCGACGGGGCCCAGACTCGTATGTGTTCCAGAGGTACTTGTGTCGACGTCTGTGCTGGCGTGCCTCATGACGTTTCGCTATTCCCTCCTCCCGCCCCCCCCCCCCCCCCCCACTCTTCGCTCTTGATGCCCAAAATTTTTATCCTGAATAATGATTCATCATCGTCATCATACTCTCTCTCTCTCTCTCTCTCTGTCTCTCTCTCTTTCTCCCTCTCTCTCTCTCTCTCTCTCTCTCTCTCTTTCTCTCTCTCTCTCTCTCTCTCTCTCTCTCTCTCTCTCTCTCTCTCTCTCTCTCTCTCTCTCTCTCTCTCTCTCTCTCTCTCTCTCTCTCTCTCTCTCTCTCTCTCTCTCTCTCTCTAACGGTGGTACAAAAAATGATTTATTTTGTGGTGGTGGACTTAAAATAGGTCACCTGAATATCTATCATCTTGTCAATAAGGTGCCAGATCTCTGTGTGTTTTTGAACCAGCCCGAACACTTCCATATTTTTGGTGTTTCTGAATCAATACTTAAGAACAAAATCAGAAATGCTTCCATCTCTATTTCTCACTATAAAATATTTCGTCAAGATGACGCTTTGCCTCAACACACAGGGCTAGCGATTTACATGCATACGTCTGTATCTAGCTACGCCAAGCGGCGTCTAGACCTCGAATTTACCAAAGTGGAGTGTATGTGGCTCGAGTTAAAAACACCACAGTCATCACCTACACTAATCGGCTTTGTCTATAGGAATCCAGCAGCCGGCTGGGATTGGTTTGATGAGTTTACAGCTTTGATGGACAAGGCAAGTCAGAGCAAATGTGACATATTTCTCCTAGGTGATTTCACTAGACTTATCTAGCACTAGTCCTATCTAGACCTAAGGGATCAAATACAGCATGGATCATGACCACATCGCTATTTGGTTTGACACAAATAATTAAAGAAAAAAACTAGAATCATGCACGCTCATTGATCATATTTATGTTACCAATAAGGACAGAATAACTAGTGCGAATGTCCCGACCTTAGCCATTAGTGATCATAACCTGGTATGTTGTACAATTGCTCTGAAGCTTGATAGGCCAAGCCCCACCCGGGTCTGCCCTGGGGGACTTGGGTGGGGTTAGGTGTTTTTTAGTTCCCAGGGTCACCCTGGTCAGCCCCACAGGGTGGGTTTTTCTCTCTATTCTGGGGCATGTGTTTCTGTCTACTCGAGGTCCCTTCACCTGTATTTGCCTTTTTAAAACTCTCCCTACTGTCTGCACTGCCTGTAGCTCTTGACATTGGATGTGTGTTGCCAAATGGTCTTGACTTTATTTAGGCCCCATGTGGTAGGTTTATTTTATAACGTATTGAACCGGCTGGCGACATACATTCAATATTCTGTTTTGTTTTTTTTCACAAGCCGTGCAGGCACGTCCTGAGAAAGCCTTGTTGCTGTCGGGACGTTAAGCAATATACAATCAATCAATCAATCAATCAATTGATAGGCCAAAGAAAAGCAAACACACAACTATAATGTATCGTTCTTATAAAAAATTTTATAGGGATAAATTCATGCACGATTTGCACAATACACCCTTTGATGATGTATGCTGCCACACTTGCCCTGGCAATGCCTTGTCTTGCTGGATGAGTCTGTTCCTCGGAGTCCTTAACAAGCACGCGCCCCTCAGGGTAAAACGCGTTAAACATGCTACCATGCCACCCTGGTTAACATTGGACATTAAAAATGCTATGTCGCTCAGAGACAAACTTAGAAAGAAAAACGCTTTGATGACTACAAAAAACAACGTAATCAAGTAAAATATCTCGTAAGGGCTGCAAAATAAGCATTCTTCAATCAAATGATCTCAGAAAACCGTGACACGGCATCCATTTGGAGAGCACTAAATGCTATTACTAAAGGAAAAGCAGCCCCAGAAATACCATCTCATTTAACTTCAGACAAATTTAACAAGTATTTCCTATCAGCCGCTGAAAATCTAGCCCAATCGGCATCAAATATCAGTACGCAATATAGTATCTCAAGTCTTCTGAGATCTTTCAGCGAAGCAACAAATATAACACAAAAATTCGTAATTCCTAATATATCAATAGCAGAAATCGGTAAGTATATTTCTGACATGCCGAATAAGTAAAGTAGAAGGATTGATGATATTGATAACCAATCGCTAAAATTGTCGTTGCCTTACACAATACAATCCCCTACATACATTTTTAATCTGTGTATAAATAAAAGTTATTTTCCTACAGTCCTGAAGGAAGCAAAGGTAGTTCCGATCCCCAAAACTAAAAACCTTGAAGATATTCATAATTACCGACCGATCTCTTTGCTCTCAGCCTTGTCAAAGCCATTAGAGTGGCACATTCACAAGCATCTTCTTAATTTTCTTGAGAAGGGTAATTTACTAAACATTCACCAGTCCGGTTTTCGCCCGACCCATTCATGCCAGTCAGCACTCACACATATTGTAGATTGCTGGCTACAGTCAATTAATAAAAATTTAATGTCGGGAGCAGTTTTCCTAGATCTTAAAAAAGCTTTTGATCTTGTGGACCATGAGATTCTCTTACATAAGCTTACAATATACCACATGGACGAAACTACAATAACTTTTCTCAGATCCTATTTGGAAGACCGAAAGCAAAAAGTATACGTCCATGGTCAGTACTCTATGCAAGGCCATGTTAAATTTGGAGTTCCTCAAGGATCAATTCTAGGACCCCTCCTATTTTTACTTTTCATAAATGTCCTTCCTTTACATATTTCCGACCCTAACGTTAATTGTAATCTCTTTGCGGACGACACAAGCCTTCACGTTCCTGGTAAGAACAGTCATGATATTAGTCGTCGTTTACAATCCAGTCTTGACGAAGTTTCTGATTGATGCTGTAAAAACCACATGGTACTACATCCTGATAAGACGAAGAGCATGTTAATCACCTCACGACAAAAACATCAACTTCACCCCCCCTTCACTAACGCTCAGTCTTAATTGCCAACCTATTGAACAAGTTCATGAACGCAACTTCCTTGGAATATGTATAGATGAGCAGCTAAGTTGGGAGAAACATGTGACTAATATATGTAAGAAGATATCAAAAAATATATTTCTTTTATCACAATTGAGAAGTGTGAGTGACATAAATACACGAAAAATGTTTTTTCATGCGCACATTAAATCTCATGTTGATTACATCTCCACTGTTTGGGATGGTAGCGGTGATGTGCATATCAAAAAACTAAATTCACTATACAAAAGAGCCATTCAAAAATGTAGATATAAGACCCATTCCTACCGCTGTAAAACTGCAAAATCTCAAACTTCTTGGCCTTCGTCAAAACCTCGTTTACAACAAGTGCATACTTATGTTTAAAATTCTCCACAAGAAAGCTCCACAGTATCTAACAGCTAAATTTACTCCACAACGACAGTGTGAAAGGTCCTCGAGGAACAGTACTCTTCGATTACCACTACCTCGCATTGACTTATTGAAATCAAGCCTAGCCTTTTCGGGACCACTTTTATGGAATTCACTTCCTCAACATTTAAAAACACTAACCCACCTTTCCTCCTTTAAAACAAAACTACACATATACCTGATGGAAACTGCTTAGATATATTATTTTTATCCTGTCATTCTGATGAAAGGTTATGTAAATGTATATATGTTAGTGCGTGCATTTACATGGCTGTAAAGGTGTGTGTATGTATGTTTGATTCTTGGTACTTTGTGCTTGTTTTTGCTGTGCTATGATTTTTTTTCCTATGTATTTTGTGCTGAGGAGTGTTACTTCCTTTTTTGTATTTGTTTATTGCTACCTTAGTACTATCATTTTCTGTACTGCGTGTGTCTGTACTTATTTAGTTATGTTTTTTGTTTGCGTTAAATATTTTTTTGTTTGTCTTCATTATATTTCATGTTGTAGTACGTTAGAAACGGCAAGTTTGAAAAATGACGTATTTGTATCTGTCAAAACTTCTACCGTTATATAATAAAGTTTCATCATCTCTCTCTCTCTCTCTCTCTCTCTCTCTCTCTCTCTCTCTCTCTCTCTCTCTCTCTCTCCCTCCCTCCCTCCCTCCCTCCCTCCCTCCCTCCAAAAAATTTGTTCTAAAACTGCAGTCGTCGTCACTCATTCAAAATGTTTGTTTACATCCATACATTTTGTCCTTTGCTCAGGACCAGTACAAGTTTCTTTACAAGGCACTGTGGGATTACATGAATCTGCGCATGCGTGGAGGCCGCTACACTGAAAGTCTGGGACCGTCCCTGGATAGTCCGTAAGTCCTCGTTAACAACACTGCAAGCGACATAATTATGTTGTATTTGATGACATCTTAGATTTGTACATTTACATCCGGAAGATGGCTCGCTACCTCAACATGGATGAATTGAACATGGATGTTTGTCAGCAAAGATGAAATTGGGCTGAAGAGCTAAGACCCTGGACCCCGAGAAGCAGAACGTCTTCGGGCCCACGACACCCGCAGTGGGCCCGCGCACAGCCGTGCGCGGGCCCACTGTGGTCGTCGTGGGCCCGAGGACCTTTGCATACTGTGACACTAAGTGTATTATCACACAATCACGGCATTCATAGACACAGCATCATATAACGCAGGACACGCGCATCACAACTTCTTGCGCTTAGACCAGCTCTTGGGGAAAAACCATGGCCCATCAATCGCCTGTTGTTGTATGTCCGGTTTTAACAGACTCACAAAAAGGCTGTCGGGCAGAAGTCGACCGCAGTGGGCCCGCGCACTGTCGCGCGGTGTCCCACTGCTGCCGACTTCCGCCCGATACCCTTTTGCAAGGGGAGTAATGGTCTTTTTGGCAGCGCTCCAGAGTCGGGTACCGGTCATTGGCACGTGCGGTCGACCACGGCGGATGAGACAGCCGACGATGATGACGCTCTCAACAACTACAACGTCGAGGACACCTCAAGTACACTGAAGTCGAGAAGCCTGCCCGTCAATCGTGTCCTGTTCTCCGACAAGATGGACACCCCTGAGTGGAGCGCCGACCTTTCCGACAAGAGTTCCACGTCTTCGTCCTCTGATGTGGGTGTGTCGTATGTCAGTGCGGCGGCAATTTGGGGAAGATGTGTGTTAAGGCCCCGCCACACATGCCCGATTTTGAGGCCGATTCTCGAGCAGTTTCGAATCGGAGTGTGATCGGGCCGGACTATAAAAACGTGTGCACTGCCACACATTTCCCGACTTTTTTTAGCCGACCGGTTTGAACCGAAGATCAAAGTCGTACCTGTTCTGCAAAATGGCTGCTAGTTTTGACAGTGATGATGATGTGCTTGCATTATCAGCAGTTTTGCATCATATTCGGGAAGAGGCGTGCGAAACATCAGCAACGAAGGTGGTACCGTGAATCTTCTGCCATTTGCAAACTGAAACGACGTGCTTTGCGAGACGCGCTCTGATTGATTGAAGCTTACAATCGGGGCCGATTCGGATCGGAAAAAACAGAGCAGTTTCTAAACACCCGATTCCCAGCCGATTGCGATCGGATCGGATATATGACGTCATCCGATCGCAATCGGATCGGAATCGGCTTCAAAATCGGGGCACAACCGGCAAGTGTGGCGGGGCCTTTACGTGATAGTCGTACCGTATGATGCAGTCTCACCAGACGCAGGCACATAGGGTTCTTGTAAAGAAACTTCACTCAGCTGCAACTCGTCACACGTGGCACAAGGTTGTAGACCTCACTGGAGTAACAGTTCCAACAATATTTTATTGCAGCTATGCGATCTCCGCACAATGCATCCACAAATGCAGCAACACTGATACACTGTCTCCCGTATATTGCATCAACACTTTTGACGCACTGCTTCTCTCATACAATGTACACACATATTTCCTAGCATCGTCTTTTATACTATTACATAATTCCAGAACAATCCAGCAAATTCACACAACTCAAACAATCAGAAAAAACACGTACCCAAAACTCATTAATATTTATTAAAAAGAACACTGTAGATCAATTCAGAAGTTTCTACAATAACTTCTAGGCGAATTCCATACAATGTTTCGAAATGTTCCCAACAACTTTGACGTCATTAGAATAATCGCGCCTTTTCTGGAACGTTCTAGGTCAAACGAGGTCGGACTATAGCTAACAACAATGTAACAAAAGGACGCGTCAGTTTAGCTACATAACAGAAATCGATCACAATTCTCCAAGCAAATGAAAATAAATCCGACCAAAAAGGTACGTAATTCTTATTCAAAATAACTCAAATGAATATCGGATCTTTCTTATGATCAACACACACATGCTCTCAAAAGAATAACACAACCACAAACCTAACAATGTTAAAGATAAAATGAATAGGAGCAGTAGCCGCATCATTATCTCGCTGTCGAAAGGGATGTCCTGATCCTTACACTTTTCAGCGTGGAACGTCAAATGTGTGTGTGTGTGTGTGTGTGTGTGTGTGTGTGTGTGTGTGTGTGTGTGCGTGCGTGTGTGTGTGTGTGTGTGTGTGTGTGTGTGTGTGTGTGTGTGTGTGTTCCGCAACCATGTCATAGGTTCCCTGGATTTTGGACCATGTGTCCCCGATCTAAATTTAGGTCCATTGAGAATGTCAGGTTAAGTCTGAAAATCTACATCGCTGAGCATTTGATCAGTATGGTCATCAAAACAACGGGTTCTTTCAGCTCCGTGCGCGTTGCATTTGTTTGATTGTCGTTTACAAGATCTACAGTCTTATCTATGGCTTCACGGTACACAACTCTGTATTCGTGTTCTTTGTACGGCTGGAGCTCTTCCGCGTTCTATACTGACGAGCAAAATAAATGCGACACCTTTGGAATCATCGGAAACAATGTCGCATTTCTTTTTCTCGTCAGTATAGTACGCCACAAGCACACTTCTAATTCAAATAAGATGCGTAGTCCCGAGTGGTTCTACCAGGGCAGCACTCCATCAAATGGTACGGGTGGCTGGCTGCCTCTCGTATTAGTGCCAGGCGTTCTATTGGCACGCCACTGACCACAACACCCAAATCAAACCGTTTTTGACCTTTCCAGACGGGCATCCCGTTGTGTCCGCAGCACGGAGTTTCACCCAGCGGTCAAGATGCCAAAGCCACGTCACCCAGGAAGTTTGAGTACCGTCACGTGCAGGTCTGTGGTGTTTTATTTGTTGGTTTGTTAGTTTACTGGTCGGTCGGTTTGATTGTTTGATTGTTTGATTGTTTGTTGGCTCATGTGCGAAGCAAAAGTGAGTTTCTGTTTTGGGCCAGGGGTTGTACGTCCGTCGTCCGTGGTAAACTTTAACGTTGGCATTTTCTCGGCGACTATTCATGCCACTGTCTTCAAACTTAGCCCAAGGATGTTTTGTGGCAAGACCTTTCGAAACATACCAATTTTAGTGACCTCTCACAAAGGTCAAGGTCACGGGGGCTCAAGAAATAGGTTAAAAAAAAGCTATATTTTGACATAATTTATTTTTTCTGAAATACTATTCACAACTTCAAACCCAAACGTGGTACAAAGATAGCTGATGGTAAGACCGTTCTATGCATACTAATTTGATTGATCCCTCGGACAAGTCAAGGGTCACAAGAGCTCAGGAAATAGGTCCCAAAATAGCCATATTTTGACAAAAGATTTTTTTTCTCAAATACTATTCACAACTTCAAACCCAAACTTGCTACAGAAATACCTGATGGTAACATCTATCGATGCATACCGATTTGGTTGACCCCCTCTGAAAGGTCAAGGATCACAAGAGCTCAGGATATTCAATTCAATTCAATTCAAAAACTTTATTGTGTCAGTTTAGTCGACAAATTTACTTTCGCTGGGATCGCATGCGCGCGTACGGTTATAGCTACATTATGACAAAAAAACAACAACACCACTACATGACCACAGTGTTGCTGGTATAGGAGTGAGTCTGCCACTTGCAAGATGCCACTGCGACATCTGAGGTGCAAGTTCCTCGACGGCGTCAACAAGGAGAGAGAGAGATACGCTAGTTAACACACTCTTCATTTAGAAGACGATGGCCGAGGGTACAAAGCTGCCCTTGTAGCGTTTGGTTTTAACAAGAGGAGCCTTGAACCTACGGCCAGACGGGAGCTTTTGAATGTGCTCATAAAGGCAGTGGGATGTGTCAGCTGTCAGCTTCAGGCCCTTGCGTATCATTCTCGTCCTGTAGAGGCCGTCAAGACTCTCCAACCTGCCCCCAACGATATTCTCACTAAGCCTGATTATCTTATTCAGCTTCCTAAAGTTCTTCTCGCCCAGGGAGCCGAACCACGAGACAAAGGAGAACGTAAGAAGGCTTTCTATAAAGCAGAGGTAGAACTGCCTGAGGATTTTGGGGCTCACATACAAAGGAGCGGAGTTTGCGCAGCATATACAGTCTCCCTTGGGCTTTCTTAAAGATGCGGTCTGTGTTGTCGGTGAAGGATAGCCGTGAATCTATCAAGGTCCCTAGGTATTTGTAAACATCTGTGCGTGTGACAAAAGTGCCGTCAATCACCAGGGACTGAGGAGGTGGGAGTGGACTCCCGGAAGTTGGCCCACTGCCAGGCTTCCGAAAGTCGACAACCATCTCCTCAGTCTTGCCAACGTTCAACAGTAGATGGTTGTTATGATACCATAAGACAAACTGACCCACTTCTGCAAAGTAGTCAGCATATGAGTTTGACAGATCTACAACTGCAGTGTCGTCTGCAAATTTGACATAGTGAGTCATGTCATTGGAGCTGGTACAGTCATTTGTGAATAGGATGTAAAGGACAGGCGAGATCACACATCCTTGGGGGCTGCCCACGGACGTGGTGATGACGGAGGACATCAAGTTGTTTACGCAAACACACTGCGTCCTTTCCACTAGGAAGTTCAAGGTCCATAGGATCAGAGAAGGGCTGACATTCATGTGACGCAGCTTGTCAGCCAGAAGGTGAGGCCTCATCGTATTGAAGGCGCTGGAAAGGTCAACGAAGAGGACTCTGGCAAAGGACTTTGGTGTCTCCAAGTGAGTGGGGATTAGGTGCAGGATAGTGATGACTGCATCATCCACACCCCTGTTGTGGCGATATGCGAACTGTAGGGGGTCGAGCCGGTCGCTCGTCTGACTGAGTAGTCGACTCAGGACAAGTCTCTCGAGGCACCTCATGATGATAGATGTCAGGGCAATAGGTCATTAGGGCAAGAGGGTTTTGGTTTCTTGGGAACTGGACAGATCAGGGAGTGTTTCCAGACTGATCGGATTGAGTTGGACGTGAGGGATGCGTTGAAGATCTGCGTGAAGACTGGTGCCAGTTGGGCACTGCACGACTGCAGCACCTTACCACTGATTCCGTCTGGGCCTGGGGCTTTGTGTGGCTGAAGGCAGCGGAGGACCATCAACATCTCTTCCTCGCTGATCTCAATAACTCTGCGGTCATCAGAAAGAGCCTAGAGTTCATCTCTGATGGTCTGCACTTCTGACTGGACGTTCACCTCAAACTGAGCAAAATGGTCGTTCAACTGGTTGGAGAGCTGTAGGCTGTCATCACCATGTAGACCTGTGGTGGGGGGCACTTTGTTTCTGCTGAGCCCCAGCCATAGCCTTCAGACCTTGCCACGCTTTGCGTAGATCACCTGTCACAAAGTGACTCTCCACCTTTTTTTTGAACTGACGTTTATTGTCTCGGATTTCGAAACGGAGCCTACACTGCAGCTTTGTGCCCTCAATAAAGTCACCGCTAGCAAAAGCTCTTGCCTTTTGTTTTAATGTCCCTTTCAGTTCTTTCGATACCCAGGGCTTGTTGTTTGCAAAAACTTTCACCGTCTTAGTTGGAATGACAGAATCCTCACAGAAACGAATGTAGCTTGAAACGACGTCTACAGTTTCCTCTAGCGACTTACTGCTGTCTAGGAACACTGACCAATCTGTGCACTCAAAGCACCCCTGAAGTTGTGCCTCAGTGTCTGGAGTCCACTCCCTGGCGGCTTTCTCCACTGGCGGAACAGATTTCAACTTGGTTTTGTACATGGGCAGCATATGCACCACACAATGATCAGCAGTGCTGAGTGGAGGTTTACTAACAGTTTTGTAGGCGAGGGCGATATTCCCGAAACATTTGTCGAGAATTTTGTCTTTTCTCGTCTTACAGTTTACATACTGATGATAATGAGGGAGGCAGTCGGAGAGAGAGCATCCATTGAAGTCCCCCAGAATAAACTTGGGAGCGTCGGGCACAATGTCAGCTATAACATCAGCGGCCAACGTATAGTTTGCGTCAGGGGGGATATACACAACGGTAACAAACAATCTGCCAAACTCCCGCGGCAGATAGAAAGGGCGTATGGCAAGGGAGATAACCTCAAAGTCATTTGCGCACAAATGATGTTTGACCTTGACATCTGTGCACAACGAGACGTACACGCAGACGGCCCCGCCACAACGCGATTTCCCCGTGGCCGCACAACATCTGTCCTGTCTGAAAGGGCCATGGAAATTGTCAATAATTATGACAAGACAGTTGTCGTTCACAGTGTTGTCCAGCCAAGTTTCACTAAAACACATTAAGTTGGCTTCACGGTATTCGTGCAGGAATTTGGCGCACGCGACCAGTTCGTCGTGTTTATTTCTCAGCGACTGCACATTTGCTAAAATCATCGATGGCAAAGGCGGCCTCACCTTTCTTTTCCTAAGTCTTTGGCGCACCCCACCTTTCCTCCCTCGTCTTTTCCTCCAAAACGACACATTGTTCCATCGTCTGTCTTTCCCCGCTGTCAGAAGTTCGGGTATGTTAACAGTGGGCATAGCACGTGCACAGTTCGTGTAGCGAAGACGAAGAAGTGCCGTGTCACGCCTAAGCTGCATGGCAACCGGCGAAGGAGCCGTGAACACTTTCTAGTACAAGCACACCACTAACATCGCTAGAAATTTCACGTACGCAGTCCAGGATACATGCACAACCACTGCCATAAAAATGACGGTGATTAAACTTGGCTAAAATGACGAAAACTATGAAAAACCAGCCGATAGATAAAATCCCAACCGGGTCACTCGCAGCGCAGCGCCCCCATTGGATAGTCATATAGTCATATTTTGACAAAAGATGTTTTTTTCTCAAATATTATTCACAACTTCAAATCCAAATTTGGTACAAAGATACCTGATGGTAAGACCTGTCTATGCATGCTAATTTGGATGACCCTTCGGAAAGGTCAAGGGTCACAGGCTGTTTGTAAAATGCCAATTTGGATAAAATTGTAGATATTATCAACATTTTTGCAAATTTTTCAATCAAATTTGGCACAAAGGTAGTTGATGATAAGATCTTCCTGTGCATACTAATTTAGTCGACTCATCGAAAAGGTCGGAGGAGGGGTGGGTGGGGTGGGGGGGGGGGGGTTTGACAGATGCGTGAAACATGCTTACATTTTGAGAAAACATGCATTGTGCTGGTGCGGAAGCCAGCCTTTACTTATTGTCACAAAGGTCAATACATAGTGTATCGGTCGTTCACGTGAGCCATAATGGCTTTGCCTTTCTTGTTTTGTTTGTTTGTTGTTTGTTTCGTTAGTGTGTTGGGTTTGTTTGTTTGTTTATTTGTTTGTTTAATTGTTTAAGTGAAACAAACAAACAACTAGCGAACAAATAAACAGCCAGCACAGATCTGCAGGTTCATCAAGTCTTATTTTGCTGTTGTCAAGAGGTGTGATCCATATTCAGTAACCTTATAATGCATTTCGTTGGCAAGGGGGGCGGGGGGGAGTTAGGGGGGGGATATGGGGGACGGGGGAGGAGAGGGATGGCGATTTTAAAAGATTTTTGGTGTTGGGGGGGGGGGGAGGGGGGATCCGCCTTGCACATACAAACGAGAGGTTCTTGCGATTGGGTGCCTGATAGTAAGCAGCAGGGGAACTGACCGTTTGTCTTTTCAGCGCTGGTAGTTCACTCGTTATTGTTGATGTCCTGTTTGTTTGTTGCTATTGTTGTTTTTAATGTAGCGAGCTGGACGGATTACGTCGCGCGCTTTGTGCCATGTTTTTATCTTTGTCATAGACATGAGACGCTACGTGTTTGCACCGGACGACTCCCAGCAACGAACGAGAGCGAAAGCACGGCGGGTAACCAGCTTGTACCACAAACATAGACTCCACACTCCAGACATCTTCAAGAGGCATAGATCCTTATGATCCCGGAGCACAGACAACACTCCAAACATCTCCAAGATGCACAGATCCTCCTGCGCCCGGAGGGCTCAGGAGGCTCTGTGTATCTTGGAGATGTTTGGCGTGTTGTCAACGCTGATTGTCAGCCGTGATTTCGCTCACGTTCGATGTGGGTAGTCGTTCGCCGCAAACGAAACCTTGCTATAATTACAGGTAGACTCCTACAGTGCCGGCAGCTCGCGTGACAACCGCCCGCCAAGACCCGACCATGAGGACGACGATGTGTTTCGCTTCAAGCCCCACTCGCTGTACCCCAAACTCGACACGCAGGCGTCAAAAGAAAGACTACGCGGCGCTCCAGTGCACGGGACAGCACCCTCTTCACCTTACCGCTCGGGTCCAGCCAGACTGCAGTCAACGCCACGATCCGTAGGAGGTGGGAGCAAGTCGTCAGTACTCTCTGGTAGACTGGCCACCCGCTCCTTACCCCCTTCCCCCGCTCGTTCCCCGTCCCCTGCCCCTGCCCCCCGCCGCACCCTCCATTCCCCCACCCGCACACACCGTCCCGGGACCACCCTCGTTTCCCCCAGACAGCGGTACCAAGACCACCCTTCCACCCGCCCTGCTGTCTCGCCCACCCGCCCCGCACCCAGCATGAGCCCTCAGAGGCTTTTGGCCGAACTGGATTCCCAACCGGGGAGTGGCGACGAGTCCGGCGCCTTGAAGTCTGAGAGCGTGCTGCAGGAAATTACAGAGATGATGGACCACCATGGCATGTTCTACCGCCAGGAGCTGACGGACCGCGTGCTGGAGTTCTCGTCAGCTAGCACGCGCTCCGACACTCGCTCTGACACCAACTGAGACAACGTGAATACGGGCTACCCCAATAAGTAAAGGTTTTCGGGCCCAAGACGGCCGCAGTGGGGCCGCGCACGGCTGTGCGCGGGCCCACTGCGGCCGTCGTGGGCCCAAAGACGTTTGCTGCTGGGGACTGAACAATGAACAATGAACCTTTATATTTACAACGATGAAAGCATTTGGTTACTGAAGTCATGCAAGGATTGTCTACAGAAAGCAACTGAGAGAAACACAAGGCAACACAGACACAACTTTGCATAACCACCGAAGAGTGCCTCAAAGTGATGTTTCAGCCCACTTCATCAAAAGTTAACCCTTTCACTGTCGGTAAAGCTTTAGCCGAGGTGACCCCTGTAGAATCACCTCGACTAAAACCGCTGCCGAAAGCCACCGAAAGGGTTCTCTTAAAATACAAACGATTCAATATTCCTAAACCTCAGTGGCTCGTTTGACCTTGTTCTTTGCACCGTGTGATCGTACTGTTTGTGTCCAGTGAATGAGTGAACGCAGACATTTCATGTCAACCTGCGTGTTGGGTTCGGCTCGTGGCGACGCTTGGAAATCACTCAACTCGAGAAGCATGTGAAAAAGAATTAGATCCCTTTTATTTTCTGTAGGAGTCCAGAAACAATCTCAGACCTACTACTTATCATTGGTAACATAAACCTAAGGCAATACGAACGCCAATTTTTCACCGTAGCGTTTTTCTCCGTAAATGTGCTTTGTTTGGAGTTATTTTGACGTCGTTTGTTGTAGAATGGTATGAAGGGTGTGTTATATCTCGTGTCAATGGAATGTTTAGTCATAAAAATCACGTATTGATGACATGGAGTCCTCATACTTATGACGTCATCAATTCCCTAGCCACCACAGGATATTGAAAGTAAATTGGGGGCATCTGCAGAGGACACAGCTCAAAACCAACCAGGGCCCAGTTGCATGAGTGAGCTTAGTCTTGCGCCAGCCACTAAGCAAGGCGCTCCGCTATAGCGGAGCGCCTTGCTTAGTGGCTGTCGCAGGGCTAAGCTCACTCATGTAACTGACCCTAGGTGCAGAGTCACTAGGGTACGTGTGAATAAAAATTACACCTGTTTGGTCTTGACCTACATTTCGTTTGTCAAAGGCACCTAAATAATCAACATGACACACACACGCGAAAAACACAGCTGTTTATTATTAGGGTAGCGGCCATTTTTGGATCGCGTGCGAAGCAAACTTGAGTCTGTGTTCTGGGCCAATGGTCGTCCGTCCACCGTCGGGCGTTGTCCGTGGTAAACTTTAACGTTGGCATTTTCTCGGAGACTATTCAAGCCAGATTTTTCAAACTTGGCCTAAGGATATTTTATGGCAAGACCTTTCTAAACATACCATTTTGATTGTCCTGTGTCGATTGAATGTTGTTTTGTTTTTTGTGTTTGTTTTTTTTTTTTTTTTTCGTTAGGGGGAAATACCCAGTACTTTTCTCCTATGAATGTATTTTTTCAATGCTTATTTTTTTTTTTTTTTTTTTTTTGGTTTCCTTTGTCAAATCTTGTAGAAAATTATGAAGTTTAAGAAATAAATTTGTGTTCCTTTGTGAGTGTTGGTTTTGTAACACACAGACACACGCACGCACACACACACACGCACACACACACACACACACACACACACACACACACACACACACACACACAAACAAACAACGCACCCAATTTGTAGATTTTCTCGCCAGCTTTACTGATACAAGATAAAAACTCCGCATGATGTTTCCCGGTTCCTGTAGTGACGTCACGCCGGTCGTCCTCCTACCTGAAAGTAGTGTCAGCACATGGTGAATTGCGCAGTACGTGTTTAAAAACCCGGCTGAAACCACCGCCAGTCTGCGAACCGGCCGGCAGGTTCACAATTTAACCCTTTGGGTGTCTGTAGCGGTTTTAGTCGCGATGATTCCTGCAGGAATTCTCGCGACCAAAACCGCTACCGTCAGCCAAAGGATTAACTCACTGGAGGCGTGTCGAATACGGATACGCGGCTTTATTCGGTCTATCCGTATGCGGCACGTCTCCAGTGAGTTAACTTATTTAAGGTGCTCCGTATCAATGGCTCAGTACGAGCGTATACCGCCGGCAAAGCGATACACTTTTGCAGCTATTGATGCAGGGCTTCTTGAATGAGTTAACTGTTTAACACGTTTATGAATCAGGTCGAAGAACGACCGAGCTTTAGTCTTTTGCACCTTGTGAACATCGCCCCTCCCACACACACACACACACAACTCATACCCCCACACCCGAATTCCCACCCTCTCAAAGCTGATAATTATAGGCCTGCGAAGCACCTGTCACTACGTGACCCTATAAGCAGCGGGTTTCTGTGGACGGCCAATTTGCACACGTCTACATTCGCACTGTTCCATTTCCCTTTCCCGCCCTTCAACCGCCTCTGCTCCCACCCCCCCCCCCCCCCCCCCCACACACACACACACTTTCGGCCGTTCCTCGCCCCTATAGGCCTATGCGTTTACGTTTCCACAAGCTGCTTCTGAGAGCTCCCGTTGCTATGCTGTACATAGACCGCAGGAAAAGACTCGTCATGGCGGTGTTCTGTTAGGCAGATCATTGTAATGACAAGAAGCTCTTAATGACGTCATTTGGCATCAGCAGACGACGGTACACTTCCGGGAACCCACTGAGAACAGAAGTTCTACCTGCAACACTTTCTGCTTCCGAGGTAACTCTTTCATGTGTGGCTCCTGGGAACAAGTAGCGTGTGCAAGGGTAGGCCTGCTCCCCACTCGGGGACGCACGCCACAAGTACATTTCTATTCAAATGAGATGATAAGCAAACCAAACAGACACACCGGGGAAGTACGCCACAAGTACACTTTTATTCAAACGAGATGCTTAGCATCTCGTTTGAATGAAAGTGTACTTGTGGCGTACTCCCCGAGTGGGTCTACCTGGGGTGTACTCCCCTAGCGGTAGGGGAAAGTCCAGCTTGACGTAGTGTGACAAAATGACCTGTTTATGCGATGGGCGTCGTGAATTCGAGTTTGTAGATGTGCTTGTTTCTGCACTCCCACTGCTCCAGGCGACTGTGGAACTCGGCCTGAGCCGCTTCTTGCGTTACGTTCGTCACGCCAGTGTTGGTCTGGATCTGCTCGTACACCCGCTCCTAGACACGACACACATGGTGCATGGCATTGTACGTTTGAAAAGGCTTGCCTCGTGGTTTCTTTGTGAACAACATTTGAACGCAGTTGGTTTCACGATAACTCTCAGAAGAAAAGATTATCAACAACCTTGGTCCTAACTTATATCAATATTTCTTTAGGCTTGACAACAATGCTGTAGCCGCTGCCCATTGGGAAAGTTTTAACATGATCGATTTAAACCTGCTAAAATATAAGCTGATCGAGCCCCATTAAGCAACACTGACACATATTAATTCACGCTTATCATGTTGAATATTCGATAGCTTAGTCTTGAAAGACGTCTGATCCGTGCATAACTTGTCACAGTTTCAGCATCAATGATGCAGGTCAGTGGTCACTGCGACCTGAACAGGGTATATATATATCAACTCTCATGTATGTCATCTCCATGGTCTCCCGAGGGTAGTGGCTAAACCGCTGGGTTAAAATAATGTCAAGTAAATTTTCAAATAAAATAGGACCAAGTTTGGTGATCACATTTTGTTCTTAGCGTTGTCCTGAAATGTGTCATGTTCAAAAGTTAATTGGAGAAAAAAAAAAAAAAAAAAAAACACGAGGCGATCTTTACTCAAACGGACTATACTACCACTTTGGCTGTTTGTAGCGCTTTCTGTGGAGGTGATTTCCTACAGGGAGTCACCTCGAGATAAAGCGCTACCGACAACCGGTCAGTAATCACCTCAGCCAAAAACCCTACTGTTGAAATAATTCCTGCAAGGAATCACCTCAACAAATTAACCCTCTGAACCCCAAGGCCCCATTTCCCAAATTTTGGAGTTGTCAGCTGACAACTATGTACCAGTTGCAGGAGATGGATGGATCAAGATAATTCAAGGGTAGTGCCAGATAAGCTTGGCGCCTGAAGGCGCCAAGCTCATCTGGCACTACCCTTGAATTATCATCATCCATCAATCTGCTGCAGGGTCCCGGGGCCAAATGGGTTAAGACGACAACAGCCAAAGAAATGAAAGTACGCTCGATGTGACGGAGTTCGTAAGCAAGTGAACAAAATTAAAACCACAGCAAAGCCGAAATAAAAGCAGGACGGAGGGGGTTAAATAGCGCTGTTGTCTGCAAGCACAAGAGGGTTAATACTGGAGAAAAAAAAAGAAGTTACGGGTGAACGTAGAACAGACTGGATATATTTCTACCCTCGACGTGTCGCTGCCACGGATCGTACAGATGTAAATGGAGCCCAAAACGTGACTAACAAAAGATATAAATCCTCACGAGGGTTTATGTCTCTTGCAGCGGGGTAGCGTTCGCTGGTTAATAATAAATAATAATAATTACGGTATTTATAATGCGCATATCTTATAATGATTATAACTCTAAGCGCGCACTCACACTCGCGTACGCATGCGCACGCTTTAGACTCACGTACCACAAATACATTACGACAGTCAGCATAGGGTGGGGATTATGGTGCTATTAGTGCTAAAACTGTTGAAAGAGGTGAGTTTTGAGGGCGGACTGGAAGGAGGAGAGAGAGTGTTTATGACGGAGAGAGAGTGGGAGAGTGTTCCAGGTGGAAGGACCATAATACAGAGAAGGAGCGGGGGCCGAAAGTGCTGAGTTTGGTGCGGGGGATGTGGAGGCGGAGCGGGTCGGAGGCGGAGCGGGGAGGAGTGTAGGGGTGGAGTAAGTTGAAGAGATAGGCAGGAGCGTAGTTGTTCAGGGATTTGTAGCAGAGGGACAGAACAAGGAGAGCCTTACCGTGAACTTGTGCAGGGTGTCCTCGTTGTGGACAACGTCATCCCAACGCTCAGAGGTGGCCGGCACCAGATAGCACTTGTCGGCGCTCATGAAGATGAACACATTCTGTGAGACAAGGACACACAGACAAATTAACTCTTGAAGGCCCACAACCCCCGTAACCGTTCAAAGATACACTTCTGCGACAGACGGTTACGAAACGCTACACACAGGTCTAGTTATGGTTCACTTAGACACAGGACAATTCAGTTCAGCACACATAGGTCGTCTTAATATCAAGTAATTTGACAATGACTCTACTCCGTTTTATAAATACAACGCTTTCAGTACGAGAAACAGCTAAAAATAGATTGACGCGCTAACGGTTGAGAAGAATAAATAAGTGCGATTACGCGTGTGCTTTTGCTGCGTGTCCCAACTGCTGTTTAAAGTTCATTATGTGTGTCGACAAGGCATAACAAACACGAATAGTGCTGAATTGTGTCTGAAGATTTACACTTAATGGTACTTTAAACCCCCAGAACTAAATGACTTCCATTCTATGGAATGGAAGTCATTTAGTTCTGGGAGCTTGAAAGTTAACCTTTTCTTACTGTGCTATTAGTAGCAGCGTACGTCTATTGCTATAAATAATTATACACATTCGACTTGGGGGAATTGAGTTAACACAATTCCATCCACCTACTCCAGGCAGTGAAAGGTTAACTGTTCGCAATTATAAATGTTGTTAGTATGTCTTACCATAATGTTGGACGAAAGGGTTTACTTATATTATGAGGTTTGCATGTCGTAAAATGAAAGATTGTTGTATTCTTCTTCTCTTTTGTGCACAGGAGAGTTCCTTCAGTTATGCTTAACCCATTCAGCCCTGACGCCCTACAGCAGGAGATGGATCGACCATGATAATTCAAGGGTAGTGCCAGATTAGCTTGGCGCCTGTCGGCGCCAAGCTAATCTGGCACTACCCTTGAATTATCATGGTCGATCCATCTCCTGTAACTGGTGCATATTCGTTAGATGACGCCTCCAAAATTTGGGAAATACGGCCGTCGGGCTGAATGAGTTAAAAGGCTTTGAAAACCTCTGGTGTGTGTGGCTATTCACATGGATCGTGAACAGAAGGGCAGAAAAATCTTAGTTCAGGGAGGACAACATTGATAACCCCGTTGTAATATTATGTTAGCAATCAAATTTTGCCATGGTGCAGATCGCTCTAGCCCTTAGGCTTAATCAAATTTTGCCATGGTGCAGATCGCTCTAGCCCTTAGGCTTAATCAATTTTTGCCATGGTGCAGACCGCTCTAGCCCTTAGGCTTAATCAAATTTTGCCATGATGCAGATCGCTCTAGCCCTTAGGCTTAATCAAATTTTGCCATGGTGCAGATCGCTCTAGCCCTTAGGCTTAATCAAATTTTGCCATGCTTAATCAAATTTTGCCATGGTGCAGATCGCTCTAGCCCTTAGGCTTAATCAAATTTTGCCATGGTGCAGATCGCTCTAGCCCTTAGGCTTAATCAAATTTGGCCATGGTGCAGATCGCTCTAGCCCTTAGGCTTAAACTTTCAAAATACCTTGCTCACTGACGATGACATATAAAGTTAAGATAAGAAAAGATGAAACTTTATTGCCGCATGTAAAAACACAATAGGAAAACGTAAGTCTTAGACGGACTGACTATACTAGATTATTCTATACTTCCTTGGTGATTTACTAAACACCTTTATTGTGCCAACACTACTGATATTGACGCGACCTGCTCCAGGTAGTAAATGTACGTTTTCGACAATTTTATTTGATAGTTGTGGTGTATCGACTAGAACATCGCCTTCATCTTGTAACAGTAGGAATTTGGACTTATTCAGTTTCGTGCCAGCCTATGTATTCAAAGAAGAGCGTGCAGATGAACTGTGAAACTACTAAACATGTGCTATTCCGGGCTCCATCCTACATTATTCATAGACTAACGCACTGCGGCCAGGTTTTCTTTATTCTGACCGAGTGCACAGAAAAGCGTGGAAGCATACAGAGAAGCGTCTACCAGCGAGCTTTAACTACAGTGACTTTTTTACTGCGTTTCACCGCGGCGGCCGTGTTTATGTAGCACGTACTGCCTGGCCCGCCGACCTTCGCTGTTGACAAAAAGTTCCCAGCTGGGGGGGGGGGGGGGGGGGGGGGGGGGGGGCTGGTTTTATTTCATCATAATGACTCATGGCTGCTACCATAATGACATTTCTATGTTATAAATAGTGTTGACGGACTTTGTCGGAGAGGTGCCCTCTGAACACCGGACGTACTATAGCGACGGGCCCCAGGTGCAGTTTTGACCCTTGTTTCAACTTGTGTTCATTTCCCTATCGACAGTATTTCGTTTCTCAGGTTGTTAACTTGTATTTTTATGTACTAGCTTTAGTCAAGTAGGAACTTAACAAAAGAACATTATAATAGTGTGTTCAGGGGACATAGGGTTGTCTTAGCATTCTGTTTTTGTCAGGGAGGTTCGGGTCGGGATGAGGCCACTGGCGCCGGCCATTAGATGCCTCGGCGACGGGCTTCACCCGTCCCGAGTCATTGTCCATTGTGTAGCTCTGTTATTGTAATTTGTCCAATGAGCGAGTGAGTGAATGTGAGCAACACTTGAGGTGGCAAGGCAAATTTTGCTATAAGCAACAATAAAGCCATCTTGAATCTTAAAGTACAGATATTATTAAACGTTAACAGTTCGCAATGTCTCCTTTATTAATGGTCTCAGTCTGTCTTACAATAATGCTGGACAAGAGGGCTAACAGAAATTACAGGCAATTTGAATGTGAAAAGTGACTCGAAATACATTTCTGCTCTTATTCTCCTTTGTACACAGGAGAGTTCCTTCGGTTACATTCAAATGGCAGTGGAAAATCCCTGTGTACGTATGCCTACTCACATAGCTTGTGAAAAGATGGGTAGAAAGGTCTTAGCTGAGGCAAGACAACATTGATAAGCTGAAGTATCGGTGACGTTTAACAATCAAAGCTTGCAGTGGAGCAGATTCCTTTATTCCTTCTCATCCTGATACATAGCATGAAATAAATTTGACTATGATAGTTCAGGAGTGTTGCCAGAATAGCTTGGCGCCTGAGGCGCCAAGCTATTCTGGCACCACCCCTGAACTAAAATGGTTGATGTATCTCCTAATCTGTAACGTAGCCTTCAAAGGACAATAAGCGAATTTTAAAAAATCAGCCTAAGGATGAAAGGGGTTAACATTACTAGATTAATAGATTAAACACTAGACTTACGTGGTCGTCATCGTATTGAACGTTGTAGCCGTGGATGGAGTCAACAGAGTTAAATGCGCCCAGGGCGCCCTGCAATCCTTGGAGCCAGTTGCCCCAGTTACCCCAGTTGGGCAGCTGGCTGGCAACCTGACAATAAAATATGCATGAATGAGTACCACATACGTGTCCATATGTGGGCCGATAAAAGTTACAAACTGCTACCTTGTTTGACTCTCCGCTCTTCTGAAGGCAAAAGGCCGTAAGTCTTTTTTTGTTGTTGTTGTTGTGAAAGTGACATTTTCAATCTTGCTTTTCACACAAAAATGGACTTGCTGCCTTTTTGACTTGCTGCCTGCTTTTCGATACTATCACAATTTGAATAATTTTAAGTATAATCATTTTTTTCTGCTTTTTATAGCGTCAACCATTGAAACCTATGTCCTCCATGATTTTTTTTTTAATGATTTGTTGTACAATACACATTTTGTTTGTATATGTTAGTAGCTTTGTGCGTTTAGTAGAGTAGCAACGGCAAGCATGAAAAATGGCACACGTGATAACTGCTTCTTCCGTTGAGAAATAAAGTTTCATTTTACTGTATTTCATTTCAATTTCAAGTTCACAGGGCACAATTATGCCTTCAAACGTACGTACCACAGCAACAATGGCGGCTACACACAGAAGTTTCAGCATGGCGGCTAGTGGAGACTCGACGAGAGAGAATTGGGGACGGTCGGCCGCTCCATTTCAGTTTTATTCACCATTGTAGCGTGAACGCGTGGGTGACCCTTGATCACAGGGCCCATAGACGCAAATGTCGCTAGGAAGAGGCACGCAGAGTTCGGTGAGCCCGCACAGACAAGATGTCATGAGGATCTGTTGGGTTTTTTTTACATGTGGGGTTCTTTCGTTCGAGGATTGTAGTTACGTCTGCAAAACAACAGTAGGTCTACGTTTGTAAAAAGCGCGATGATCATTGCATTATAATGAACATCTCGCTTTTCACACAATGGTCTTTTGCCTTCAGAGGGCAGGCTTTGTCAAAACATTAGAGTTTTTAGGTCACGAAAAATGTCCCTTACCCATCCCTCACTCACCACTCAAAGGTCATCGGGCCGACGTCGGCCTGATGGCCTTTTGCTCATTGGGCAGTGACGTAGGAACCGGGGGCGCTGAGGGAGGGAGGGGCGGGGGCTGTAGGGGTGGTCCTCACTACCCCTCTTACACTCCCCCCCCACCCACCCCCCTAACCCCTCCCCCACCATCACCACCACCAGTGAAAATGTAGTATCCCTTGGCCCCTCATATTTGTGCTTTAATACATTATATCCCAGGACCGAAATCCCCCAATTTTAAACTTGCCTTCAGAAAGACTGTGTTACAATTCCAGAGACAGAACGAGCATAATAGTTCAAGGATGGTACCAGAATAGCTTGGCGCCTCGGGGCGCCAAGCTATTCTGGCAACACCCTTGATTGTTGTACTTGGGTTTTTTTGTGTTTTTTTTTTTTGTTTTGTTTTTTTAGGCTGGAGCGGACTGACACTTGCCCGCCCCCTCACCCGCCCCATATTACCGCGCCAACCCCCCCCCCCCCTTCCCCCTCCCCTCCCCCCCTCCCTCGCCCTCCCCCCTCCCTCGCCCTCCCACACACACACACCTCCCTCCCTTGTTGTTCCTTTGTTAGAATTTCCTGATGTTGTATTGTTGTATTGTTTTTAGGTATTGTGCATCCCCCCACCCCCCACCCCACCCCACCCCCACCCCCACCCCACACCCTGTCCCATATACCCTTTGTCTTACTCTGCTGGGCTCCCACAATGAAACATATCATTCTACGCCACTGCAGTCTTCAAGTTTTCGACAGATCATGGTGTCCTTTGACCCGACAACGCTCTGTATGATTTATTCTTGTCTTTAGCCTGCATGCTGTTCAAACGAGGTCTGGAGAAAAAAGATCCCAGTAAGCAAAATGCCTTCGGGCGGACGCAGGCCTAGCTGGCCCGTGAACTAAGGCCGACGTCGATCCAAAGACCTTTCGCTCTCCGGGATGATTTGTCGAAATTCAAAGAGATAAGAGAAGTTAGAAACGTGCGGTGCGCGAGTGCCATGTCTACCGTAAGCTGGGTGTCACCGCAACCGCTTGATGTGAATCGGTCGAGCAAGAACCGTAGGTCCTCATGAGCCCCCGCTAGGTGCTAGGTGCGGGGGCTCATGAGGATCTATGACTCTTGCAGATGGACATCATTTGCAGCCCAATGGAGCGACGTAGAAAACAATTCCAAAAATCGTGATGGTTCCAAGTTTATCAACACGAAAAACATGACCTGCAACTGGTAGGACACTTTTGCCCAACAACATACCGGGGGGAAAAAAAAAAGAGAAGAAAGAATGAAAGAAAGAACGAAAGAGACATCTTACAAACAACAAGTTCAACACAATTCATTCAACTTTCGGGTCAAAGCGCGCGAGCATTCTGTGGGAAAATGTACCTTTCACTGAACCAAAAACTCCTTATCCCACCGCATTATACGCAAGATCAGCAGCTAAATACTGTCTTTTTCAATTCTAAAAGACCTGCTCTACAAGTACCGTGCAAGACAGCAGACACCATGAGTACCACGTAATACATACGCTATGTAATTGCTGATGCGAACAGGTTTTACCCACACAAAAAAAAATGTTCTGCACAACACTGCGATGCATATAATTAAAACCCTACCTGAACACGCGCCTCCCCGTGAGTACCTGAACACGCGCCTCCCCGTGAGTACCTGAACACGCGCCTCACCGTGAGTACCTGAACACGCGCCTCCCCGTGAGTACCTGAACACGCGCCTCCCCATGAGTACCTGAACACGCGCCTCCCCGTGAGTACCTGAACACGCGCCTCCCCGTGAGTACCTGAACACGCGCCTCCCCATGAGTACCTGAACACGCGCCTCCCCGTGAGTACCTGAACACGCGCCTCCCCGTGAGTACCTGAACACACGCCTCACCGTGAGTACCTGAACACGCGCCTCCCCGTGAGTACCTGAACACGCGCCTCACCGTGAGTACCTGAACACGCGCTTCCCCGTGAGTACCTGGAACACGCGCCTCCCCGTCAGTACCTGAACACGCGCCTCCCCGTGAGTACCTGAACACGCGCCTCCCCGTGAGTACCTGAACACGCGCCTCCCCGTGAGTACCTGAACACGCGCCTCCCCGTGAGTACCTGAACACGCGCCTCCCCGTGAGTACCTGAACACGCGCCTCCCCGTGAGTACGAGTGGTCTAAGAATACTTTAACCCATTTAGCCCCACGGCTGCTTTTTCCCAATTATTGGAAGTGTTACTTGATAACTGTGTACCTGTTGCATGATATTGATTGACCATGATAATTCAAGGGTAGTGCCAGATTAGCTTGGCGCCTTCAGGCGCCAAGCTAATCTGGCACTACCCTTGAATTATCATGGTCAGCACACCTCCTGTTGTAGGGCGTTGGGGCTAACTGGGTTAAACAGGAGAATGTCCAAACTCTTAAACTCTTAAAATCACGTGCTTGTTTGAAGGGTGGCAAACAGCAGCCATGGTTGCACCAAACAGTCCAATTCAGATTGACCTGTGCTTGCGGGTTTCGATTTTACGCCATCAAAGTACAGACTCACGCCATAACATTTGTTCGGAAACTTTTACGGTCATCAGCCATGAAAAAACAACAACAAAAAAAAACAACAACAACAAGAGCAACAATAACAGAAACAAAACAAAACAAAAACAAAAACAAAAAAACAAAAAACACAAAAACATGCAGTGTTCCAAAGAATAATTCATTAGTATTGTCATCATAATGCTGTGCGCTCACGTAATTGAACATCCTGTGCGTATGTCTTCCGACAGCCTGGCCCTAAATGATTGTAGTAGGCAAACCTAATTCGTGGGCAGGCTCACAATATTTACAATATCTTGAAACTTTACTTATAAATTAATTAAGGAATTGTATTGGAATATGTCTTCTATCACTGTTTCACGAAAGAGTTGTAAAATCAATATGTGTCGATACACGCCCTTGCTCGCATTTTCGTAAAGAATAAAGAAAGCATGCCAGTTTAGCCAGCCTAAGCCATCAGAAATGCGAAGAATATGGGACGGAACTCCACACTTCCTTTGCAAGAATACGTGACGTTATATGGTGACGCAATAATAAAAAATACACGTCACTAAATATACTACTTGCATCATATCAAGAAAAGCCGTCAAAGGAAAATTTGCCCGTTGTGGTTGACAGAAGTTGGCCTCTCGCTGGCATCACGACTTGTTCATTTTGTGAGTATACTGACGAACAAAAAGAAATACAACATTTTGGGAATCATCGGAGTGTTTCCGACGATTCCAAAAATGTCGCATTTCTTTTGCTCGTCAGTATACCTCTGCAGATTTCGAGTGTGCCTGTACTCATACTGTGAGGTAAGTCTTGTACGACTTTTGCAACTGACCAAACGTTTTCAGATTATAGATTAAAGACACAAGTCCCAGAAGTTTCAAGTGCACGGGTAGGTCTGTATTAACCGGTCCAGTGGCGGGAAAGGTTGAGCACACCCAACTGCAAGAGGTATAGATCCTCATGAGCCCCCGCAGTTGCGGGGGCTCATGAGGATCTATGCCTCTTGCGGACACCAAATTGAGTCCATGTTCCTGTGACAGCTAGGGCTTGTTGATGTTGAATTGTCGAAGGCTGCAGAAACAGTCAACAAGCACTGAAATGGCTATAGCTGTGGTCAGTGCTGCAAAGGGTGTCCCATTCAAAGAAGCACCATACGGGTGTGACATCAACCATAGTGTCTTTTCGTACTACTAATGGGTGCAATCTACTGTTTTTACTCACAATAAAGGCGCGCAGCTTGCTGTGTTTCCTTAGCATAAAGGGCTCAGTCCACTTTCTGGTCTGATTGGGGGCGGTCCTTGGCGCAGCGGTAAAGGCGGCTGCTACCAATGCTAAAGGTGTGAGGTTCGATACCGGGTTCCGGAGTTGGACTTTTCTCCTCTAGTAAGTGTCACCGTTAATTTGGGCGGATCATCGGGTGTTATTTCTCCGGGTACTCCGGCTTTTCCTCCCCCTCCACTTTGGTACCGGTTTAGGCCACTTGATAAATCTCAAATACAAGCGATCAAAATATTCCGAAACCTCAGTAGCTGAGCTGACCCCTCGTACCACGTGAATGGCCTGTGTTTGTCTTGTACTGTGTTTGTCTTCAGAGTAAATGCGTGTGTGTCACGTGAGCGTGCGTGTTGGGTTCAGTTCGCGGCG
This sequence comes from Semisulcospira habei, assembly GCA_036245525.1. Lineage (NCBI taxonomy): Eukaryota > Metazoa > Mollusca > Gastropoda > Semisulcospiridae > Semisulcospira > Semisulcospira habei. The sequence goes on from BTPG01000004.1 coordinate 171,861,715, forward strand.
CTTAGAGCCGATTCGCAGAATTCGGTAAAGCGCCTATATAATAACCGGTATTATTATTGGTGTTATTATTATTATTATTATTATTATTATTATTATTATTATTATTATTATTATTATTATTGTTGTTGTTGTTGTTGTTATTATTATTTTTATTCTGAGTTAGGCGCAACGCCTGTTCTCGGCGGACAGAATCAAGAAACCCACCTTTTAACCCCTTCCATGTCACTGGACGCATATTTTGTTTCTGTAATCTTGTATTCCTTCAACGACCAAAAACCACAACCACCCAATGGACATGGATATAATTTTTTTCTCAACAATACACATAGATCTTCATGAGCCGGGATTTATGATGTTTCTCGCACCTGGATAGCGTTCACTGTTGCTCAGCAGTCCTGGGGTTAAATAATATAACAGAAAGGGTTTATAAGGTGCCTGGTAAAATATGCTCTGCATGCCCCGTCCGTACTATATGTGCGGAGCGAAAACACTGAGGCCTGTCTCGAACTATCCAACGTTTCAGAAAGACATAGATCCTCATGAGTCCCCGCGACTGCGGGGGCTTATGAGGATCTATGTCTCTTTCAGTATGGGTCGCGTTCACTATTTCTCTGCAATGAAGGGGTCAAATAATCATACGTGTGCCTCGTGCAAGTGTCCGTTATATAAACATGTTGCAAAACCTCTGAGTCACGTTGTCCTATCTCGGCGACTTTCCATCGTCGTACGCGTCAAGCAAGCAAGAGATCCTTGTGCCGACGGCTGTGAGCGGGCCAACAGCTGCCGGCGTTGGCCCGACTATCTCGTGCGCACTGGCTGGTGTCTCACATTCTGACATCATGGCTCTTTCTCTTCTTCTTTTTTTCTAACTGATAAGCCCACACAAATCCAGGCCGTACTTGGCATGGCTGAGTATCACTCATCGATGTGAAACTGACTATGAACTTTATCAACAACACATTCACTGCCGAGAAACATTAAACACCATCTAACTGCAGCTGTGAGAGAGAGAGAGAGAGAGAGAGAGAGAGAGAGAGAGAGAGAGAGAGAGAGAGAGAGAGAGAGAGAGAGAGAGAGAGAGAGAGAGAACAATGAACAATGAACCTTTATTTTCCAACGGTAGAAGTTATTGGTAACAGGACCAGTTTTCAAACTTGCCGTTGCTACATCTACTACATAAGAGAGAGAGAGAGAGAGAGAGAGAGAGAGAGAGAGAGAGAGAGAGAGAGAGAGAGAGAGAGAGAGAGAGAGAGAGAGACTGAGAGAGATGATGATGATGAAACGTTTTATTGACAGGATAAAGTCACCACTTTAGGCGAAAAGCCTCTCTTACAAACCGTCCTGTTAGAAAAGAAACATTAATAGCAAAGAGTAAGAGAAACACAATAATCGAAACATGAAGAAAGAGAGAGAGAGAGAGAGAGAGAGAGAGAGAGAGAGAGAGAGAGAGAGAGAGAGAGAGAGAGAGAGAGAGAGAGAGTGAGTGGAGGCGGGGGTGGGTGGGGGTGGGGGGAGTGGGGTGAGGGTGCGGGAGGGGGTGGGGTGAGGGGGGGGGGTTCATAAGGATCTATGCTTCTTGCTATAACAACTTTGCATCCATGTTCCTATGACCCCAGGGGAACTTTAACCCTGTGCGTGTCGATAGCGGTAAAAACCACTACCGACATGCAAAGTGTTAATGTTGAATTAACGAAGATTTAAGTATATACAATCTGCGTCCACTGGCACTTAAGAGGTTAAAAGTTATGTTTTTCTGTGAATGTCACCCTTTGACAAGGTCCGCATGATCTGCTGTTGCCCCCTATTCCAGCTGTGTTGATGAAGCAGTGACGTCGACACATACTAGGTAAAATGCAAACCACAAAGACATGGTCAGTATTCTGCATTAGTGCTAGTCCTTCGCCAGAGCACTGCCCAGACAGACCCATTCCGCCAGTACACTTCTATTCAAACGAGTTGCTGTTGCAAACGAACGAAAAAAAGAACAAACGACACTACACGGCGCTACACGTTTGGAAAAAGAAACGAGCGAGCGGCCAGCGACTGAGCGGCCGAATAAGCTGCACTTGGTCGGATCACTTACCTCGAAAGGGGGGGGGGGGAGGGGAGGGGGGTTCCAACAATTTTATTTTGTTTTGACCTTCAGCCTGGCACAAAAGGCCTCCCCAAAGCTAGACCTGGGGGAAAAGGGGGGGGGGGGAGTAGAGGAAGAAGGCGCGTGTGTGTGAACACTCTCACAACTCACCAAAATATCAGACGACGGGGCGGTGGGGGGGGGGGGGGGGGGTGAGAGGAAGGGGGGAGGGGGGGGGGGTAGTGTGCGTGTGTGGATCGCGCCAAATATCAAATAGGGAGGCATGGGTCCAAACACCCCCAAAAGGACTTTAGCAATATAAACAATTTTGGGTCTGGCGGGGAGGGGGGGGGGGGAGGGGGCTAGGATTCCCCCCACAGTCTTAAACATTCGCGGAACGTCAGTGACGACTTCGACCACAAGAACAAAGTAACTCACTGACTTCAGTATTATTTTCACCCTGTGATAAACTGACATAATTTTCTTTGCATGCACGGTAATCAAGCAGATATTAACCGTGTGACTGTCAGTAGTGATTTTTGTCGCGTTGATTACTGCATGTATCATCGCGACAAAAACCACCACGACAGTCAAGGGGAAACAACTGCGTTTAAGGTACGTTTTACCATAAACGCAGTTGTTTCCCCTTGTCCGTTATACATTACGAACGCATAGACGTTCATGGCAACACGCCAGATGAGAGATGGATCAGCCAAAACGGTTCAAACAGACAAGCAAGGAAGGACACACGCACGTACGCGAGCGCGCGCACACACACACACACACACACACACACACACACACACACACACACACACACACACACACACACACACACACACACACACACACACACACATGGACACAAAACCCTCAGAGTGGTTACCTACCATTTTATGTGAAAATGGGTTCCCATATTTCTATTTATTCTAGGGCTCTGGAGTTGATGCGAATGTTTAGAACTCACCTTATAACTAAGCTCTACAACTTAAAATAAAACAGACATTTTCTAGAAACAGAGCTACTGGATGGAGAAAAAATGGGTTTCTACCCAAAAAGTGGGTGCCTCTCAGTCTCACACAAAACTGGCATTACAGTGAAAATACCTCACTAAAGATACCTTTGCTTGATTTTATTATTATGATTGTTTGGGGGGGGGGGGTTGTGAGGGGGTTGGGGGGAGGGCGGGGGAGAGGTGGGGGGGGGGGGTGAGGGGGGTCATCACTTTTGGTTTATAGAGCTGCTCAATGCGCTCTTATGAATGAAAGATTTTCATTATCAGTGGAATCAGTAGGTCATTTCAGAGGCGCGCACTGAGTTGCACGTCGAAGCACTCACAAATACTCATTTGGAGTGCACCAGATAGATCCAGTTGGCAAAGTCCCACATTCCACACTATAGGACAGCTAAGACTGAAAAGCAATCGCGGCGTTTATGGCGCGGTACAAGGTTTAAAACTAAGAAAATGTTGTTTTTAGAAGCGTGTCGGGCAAAAGTTTTTATCAAAACTGTTATTAAAACCTCTTTTAACTCAACTTTTCTTAATGTTAAAAGTGTTTTATTGTACATTGCTTAACGTCCCGACAGCAACAAGGCTTTCTCAGGACGTGCCTGCACTGCTTGTGAAAAAAACAACAACAACTAAACAGAACATTGAATGTATGTCGCCAGCCGGTCAAATACATTAAATAAACCTAACACATGGGGCCTAAATAAAGCTAAGACCATTTAGCAACACACATCCATATCAAGAGCTACAGGCAGTGCAGACAGTAGGGAGAGTTTTAAAAAGGCAAATACAGGTGAATGGACAAAGGGCCGACAGAGACACATGCCCCAGAATAGAGAGAAAAACCCACCCTGTGGGGCTGACCAGGGTGCCCCTGGGAAATAAAAAGTAGTTAACCCCACCCAAGTCCCCCAGGGCAGACCCGGGTGGGGTTAAAAGTGTTTTAATTTACAAGCGTGTCGTAACTGTTATGCATCTATTCCAACGTATAGTGCTGGATATTTTTCCCATCCTCGCCTTCTCTCAACACTCGACTTTCCAGTCCTTCCCTCAAACACCCCCAACCGGGTCTGCCCTCAACACTCGACTTTCCAGTCCTTCCCTCAAACACCCCCAACCGGGTCTGCCCTGGGGGACTTGGGTGGGGTTGGCTACTTTTTAGTTCCCAGGGTCACCCTGGTCAGCCCCACTGACAGGGTGGGTTTTTCTCTATATTCCGGGGGCATGTGTTTCTGTCTACCCTTGGTCCATTCACCTGCATTTTCCTTTTTTAAACTCCCCCTACTGTCTGCGCTGCCTGTGGCTCTTGATATTGGATGTGTGTTGCTAAATGGTCTTAGCTTTATTTAGGCCCCATGTCGTAGGTTTTATTTAACCTATTGGACCGGCTGGCGACATACATTCAATATTCTGTTTAGTTTTTGTCACTAGCAGTGCAGGCACGTCCTGAGAAAGTCTTGTTCCTGTCGGGACGTTAAGCAATGTACAATCAATCAACCTTCCTTCAAACGGACAGCATTCACACAAATAATACTTTACTATTACATCCGAAAATGGCCCATCCAAGCCTGCAGTCTTTTAACTGCACTAAACGACTGACTGCAGCAGACGACGCTTGTAACGACGCTGACTCTGTGACGTCATTTGCATTTAATCAATTTGTGCATACAATCCAAAAAGAGATGCGGCATTGATAACATCGACAAACCTACAAAATAAAGCAACAGGTTGAACCAAAAGGTCGGGCAGGACAAAAGACAACAGCAGCTTCACCCAAAGTCTATACGTCCTCTCTTACAATGCGCACTCATACAATCACTTCACTTCATAGCAACCGGCGCACGAGAATACATATGAAATTTGTCACTAGACATGACCTCCGACAACATCACCCCGGAAGCATAAAAATACTTTTTTTTTTTTTTTTTTTTTTTTTTTTTTTTTATTTACAAAACAACCACACCCTCAAATAACAAACTTCATTTTGCAGCAACATAAACAATTCCTCCCTCACACAAATACAATACCACCCACCCCCCCCCCCCCTCCCCCCCCCCCCCCCCCCCCACCCCCCCCCCCCGCCCCACTACCTTTCGTATCTCTCCGTTTCACTTCAGCTCACCGATGCAGTTGACCCATATCAGCTATTATGCTATTTATAGCTCAGAAGGGTGATGTCATACACACGCCCATTTGAGTACACATACAGCTGGGAAATGTTCAAACACACTGGTGGCGTGTCTTTTAAGCACAACAGTGCATGTGTTAACGCCAAAATGAGAAAAACTGATTTTTGTATTTTTTATGAATCTTTACCGCAAGACAATGCAGAAACAACCCTCAGAAAAAATGGGTGTCTGACTTGGGCACCCAGAATTTTACACACACCCATTGTCCATAAGCATAGAGAGAGACAATAGGAGATTTAAAAGTCAATGAATTCAATAAAGCCGCATCGGTCATTAAATTACGTCATTTTTAATATTAAAATTTTTGACACCATTACACCCCCGTTATTACCGAATCAACCCTTTGATTTTTAAAAACTGACGAACATGACCGATGCGGCCTTATTGATCTAATTATCTTTTAAATCTCCTATTGTCTCTCTCTATAACTATTGTCTCTATGAACACCTAATCATTTACCTGTCTAAGTGATTTCAGTGGAACTTTATATGTTACTAATAAGTTACAACTAACTTTTAGGAACCTGCAGAGGTAACCTTTAAGTTAGTTATCATAAGAACTTATTAATTACTTACCATAAGAACTTATTAATTTCTTACTGTAAGTTCTTATAAGTTCTTACAACAACTTGACTTAAGTCACAACTTACTCGTCAGATTTGTCAAGATACAAGGACAATGAAAAAACTTTTTTTTCAATAATATTCTGGTGGGGGCACAGATGGGGTTAAATAATCAGCCCTAAACTGTGTAACTGGCATGACATCTCTCTGTGAAGTGTATGACATTATTAAAGGATTACCAAATCTGATTTTTATTTGTTTAAAAGATTGTGTAGTTTTTCTGTGGTTTCCTGAACTCCGATCTGTTTTCCCATTTCTAAAAAAACTAGCTTTTAGTTCTTCAACATTTACAGGAGATTGACTACGCATCTTATTCTGTATTTCTGATTTTTGTTTCTTGTAATTATTCAAATCATCCTGGACCCGCTTAAATTCTTCGTCATCAATAAAATTATCATTTAATGCCTTACTGATAATAAGTTTCATACTGCTCAGCTTCACACCCGCCAAAGTACTCAACGCTTCATGTTTCTGTAATTTTGTGTGAAACCTCTTGTTTAAGGCTTCCAAACCAAAACAAGTCAGGCATGTAGCAACGCTAACACCCTCAACTGCAATTCCAATTAAACTTCCAATTCCTGTGGCAAACAGAACAATACCCCCCACAGAACAACCAGCTGAAACTGCACCAATAGCCATTGAAGTATTTTGAACAGAATTGAAAACGGTCTTATACCGTCTCTTACATCGTGAATATTTTGCTTCCTCACTTTCCAAATATTTAATTGCTTCTGTAATATTCATTAAACGAAATGCGTCTCCCTGTAATGTTTTATCTGATGCAATTGGTACAGCTGTCGCATGTGGATCAGGCGCAATCATTGTTTTAGTCGTCACAATTGATTCAGTCGGCTCAAGCATCGGTAGTTGTGGATAGAAGTTTACCATATTTTTTTTATTGACAAATATTTTTTATTTAATCAGCAATTACATTTTGCAACTCGTCAAAAGTATACAATTTGTTGGCATAATAAAATGAAACAAGATCAATGTGTTCAAGGTTTATGTAACTTAGACGAACAAAAGTTGTTTTGTCAACCACCACCTTGACAGCCGGAACACTGCTCGAAACATTAATAACATCTGCATTTTTTGTAATAGCAATAAAGACCTTTGTTGATTCTGTTACTGTTTCATCCCATGTAAGTTTGATTCCTTGTGCAATATTTGCCTCTTTCACAGAAGCTATAGATCGCAAGATAATTTCAAATACTATACTTCTCTAGCCACGACTAAGCTTGCTGGCATAAACACAACAGAAGTATCTGATCTTCCCTTTCTAGTTGTAAGAAGATACCGTCGTTTCTCATAATTTTCAACTTTCAGTTTATCTCTGCTATTGTTGTCTGGGGCAAAACTTGGAACAAGACTTGCAATCAGCGGCCCAGAATTAACAACCTTCCTAAACACTAAGGCGCCTTCGTCATCAGTGTATACATAAGGACTAATAATTCAATCTTTATGTCCCAGTCAATTACGGGTGCTGGTGCCGGCACAGGTGAAACAACCCACTTATTTTCCACATGTATTAAGTTGTAGGGCACGTTATTTACTGGAACAGGTACAGTAACATCACGCAGCTGACCAAGTTTAGGAATCTGTCTTTCACCGTCTTTCATGTCAACAATTACTTTTCTCTTGTACATACCAGTCGAATCAAGTTCAAAACCATATATTTCTCCAATTTCCCCTTCCTTCTCAAAATCCTATACGTCTGCCAAATCTTTCAACTCTGTTACTGGACATGCAACTGGTATGATTCTTGGCTTTGGACCACCACTCATTTTTATAAACAAAAATAAAATTATTTAATTTCCAACACAACATTAAAGTCATGCATAACAACTGGTTTGTTATCCTGATTAGTTACAGATATACTCAGTGACTCAAAGAAACTAGAACCTAATTTCTTAAACTGTGCAGGAAATCTAACAACCACACTTTCACAATAGGGTGCAGTTCCAGTCGGCACACATCTCAACAAAGTCGAAGGCTTTCCATTGTGTACATTCTCAGTTGTGTTCAGTTCTTTCAAATAAACATTTAGTACTGTATGTACTGACAAATGAACAGGATATTTTCCAGTTAATTTTCCATCAATCATCTCTATTTTCCAACGCTTTGTTTTAGCTTCAGTTTCATTTATTAAACCAAGTAATAATAGAAGATCATCTGAAAATGTTATCCTACGCTCAGAAGAAAATTCTAATGTAACAAGTAAGTTAGCTGGATTTAAAGTTGCTTTAATTTTTATTTTACTTTGAAACCAGTTAGCTAATGTACAAAAGTCATAATACGCAGATGTTATTTTATGGTTCTCAATAGGAGAGGATTCATTACTAACAGATACATAATAATTTATATCATCTGTTACATTAAACCATTTTACACTATAAAACATTTCATGGATAGCTACAGCCTTGCTACCATCACGATTATCAATCCCATTAGTTAACCACACTGGTTTGCTTGTGTCAAGATTTGTTAAGGTAATAAACATTTTTATTATCTCATAAAAAAGAAGGATGGAATTTAAATCACCAACAAGCGTTACTACAAACGCATTTCAATTTAATGTGAATGCCAAATATAATGTTGCACCTACTTATGAACAGAAAATAATTCAACTAAATCAGCTTGATATAGCTGTAAACGAACAAGATTTATTTCAAGTCAAAGTACCCAACCCGTTTGACCATTATATAAACCCTCCAATAACAGATGATGCTACTGCAAGAAAGTGGTCCTCAAGTCCACTACAGATGTTTCAAAACCAACTCAACTTTGCCATACTATGTTCAACTACAGGCTGTGGTGTTTCATTTACGGACCATTTGAATCACTCAAACAAACTGATTAGGTCTGTGTATCATTTCCATATTTATTGCCAGCTTAGACGTATACTGTCAGAACTACATACACCACTACCAACTGAATCCAGTTTTAACAGGTTTAACAACCCCATGGATATGAAAGCGTTTGAACGCATTTGTAATGAGTTTAACATTAGCCCCCGGTATGACTTCACACAAAAACTTGATGATCACAACGGCATTGGTACACTGTATTATGCTATGAGTCACAGACAATAACCACAAGATTATTACCCTGGTTACACTTCATTCTCATCAAAATCACAAGTCTGGATAGGTTCCATTGAGCAGAAGCAGTCTAATGCGTGGACCACATTTATTTTAGACAGGAGTGACGGGTTTACTCAAGCAGGAGTCGAGCGCGTAAATGAGTCTATCAGAACATATGTCTGGTGTTTACTAGGAGCACAATCACTAACAAAATCGAATATTTTGAATGGAAGTGGAAATTTTGAATCACAAAAACAGTTTCTTGCAAATCTTGAAGATTCAATTAATTCAACAGTAGATCTCCCATCAAGAATACAGCGTTACCAAGACGTTCTCAGATATGCCAGATCAAAAGTTGACTTTGTAGTTGGCATCGGGTTATACATGTTGCCATCTGACCTTCAACTCCAAATGGGTACAATAACAAATTATAATAATGAAATCATTGTTGCAGGTCGTGATCAAAAATTAGGACTCAATCAATCTGTAAACTTAGGAGGAACCACTGCGCCTGTAATGTTGATAAAACCATTACAGGTGGTTACTTCCCCTGCCCCAACACCCATACAGCCAGTAACGCCCCAAACACCGCTACCAACCCCTAACACACATGAATCAGAAAGAACCGCATTGACAATAGGATTAACAGGATTAGGTATATTACTTCTTTACCTGTTTCATTAAATAACCCACCATTAACCCTCCTACTGACACCAAAAAGACCCACACATGTTCTGCCATAAAGCCAACTACCTTCGCCGCTGTACTAATAAGCCAGCTGAAAACTGTGCCAATTATACCGGGTAATGAATCCATTGCTTTCAGAGCCAATTTCTTAAGCAAGTCTAAAATATGAGACAACTGTTTCTTTACCCATGACTGTAAATCTTTTGGGTCAGTTGGTGCTGGGGGGCCTGGTGGACCCGGGGTAGGCGGTGCTGGGGTTGGACCCCCACCACTACCAGAGACAGCTAACACAACAGTACTGATAATAAATCCAAGAGCTGTAATTAAACTAGCAATTGTGATACCCTGTTCTCTGAAAAGTGTTTTCAATCTCTCAGCCAGAGTAGTGTCTTCGTGAAGTATTTTCTGAATAGTTTCTCTAATTCTGTTGACCTGTGATTTCAGTTTTTGTCTTCCAATACTAATTGTTTCTACCCTTCCTGATCTTTCTATCTGCAAATCATTTAATCTGTGTTGGATTCTTTCTTTCATTTCTGTGTCAAGATTCCCATTGTCTGCGGTAGCCAGTTTATCTTTTTCACGTTCTATGTGTTTATCAAGCTCACCCAGTTTGGCTACATTATTCACCATCTCACCTCTTATTGTCTGTAATGATTTATCCAAGCCAATTATCTCTCTCATTGACAAAGGTGGGTCATCTATTGTTTTCATAGCGTCATTTATTTGTCCTTCAGTAAATGAAGTTTCTTGTATCACTGTGTTTGCTATTTCTGGTAGGCTTGTTACTGGTGCCATTTCAATTTGTTGCCCTGTTGGCAACTTTGTTTGTGTGTCGTGAAGAACACTAACCAGTCTTGGCGTGACAGGAGACCCTCCAATTCCAAGTTGATGCAAGGCACCAACACCGCCTTCATTTTTGATTGTACTTAAAGCCCTAAACTTACCAGGGTCTTTTTTATTAGTCAATAGTACTTTTCCTTTGTCAACAGTATTTAAATATAAATGACCCTTGCCATTAAGTTCAAACTGATTAGGATCTATGTTGTCTGGGCGGCCACCAACATGATCATAAAACGAGTTCACTTTGGTTTCTAAAAGTTCATGACGTAAACTGTAAATATTTCTTGTACCAGTCATATCTGTCATATCTGACATATCTGTTGTATTACCAAAATCATACATGCCATCCATTTCAAAATCTTCATGATTAAATCCTCCCGCGGCCATTGTTTTATTAATTTATTATTTTTTATTGTGCATAATAAAAATGACACAGTCTTACGGATCAAAGTTAGACCCATACAGAAAACTACGTGAGCCTCTTGGTGTTAAGGGCATTAGACAATCAATCGTCATCACAAACAATCCAAGTACCATAGACCAGAACCAAACACTTACAGTCAAGTTTCCAAACCTAGGTCCCAGTGACGTTATTGTTCCTGGCACTGCACGCCTTGCATTTAATATTGAACTATCATCAGACGCAGATGCAAACAGAACACTGGTTGACAATCTTGGCAGAGCAATTGTTAGAACTATTAAAGTAAAACTTGAAGGACAGGAAGTCTTGATGATTCCGATGTATTTTACTGTTACAAAGATCTTTGGCTTACACGAGAAGAACGAGAAGACCGTGTTTACCAAGGCATACAGTCTGATAATGTTGGTAAACTTCGAATCGATGCTGGAGATAAGGTAACTACTGGGGTAGCCAAGGAAGTTATTATAGCAGAAACATATGGAACCAGATTTTACATTCCACTTGAGTTTGAAATCCTAACAGCACATTTGCCTTATTATCAAGGGGCACTGAATGACCGTCTGAGTTTTGAACTAACTTTCAATGACTACTCCAAAGTTATAAAATCATCTGATCTCAGTGCAACATATGAGATCTCTAACATTTCTTTGGAATATGAAATTGTCACACATACTGAACTAGCCAGACTCATTCAAAATCAATACCAGTCAAGACTTCCAATTTATTATGACCGAGTGATTAGACATAGTTTAATCAATAAAGACAAGAGTGACCCAATGTGGAATATAAACCTGAACACGCCTGCCAGGTCACTGAAAGGTATACTTATGTTGTTTGTTGAACCGGTGAGTCCATACAAAAGAGATTCAGAAAAATTCTATAATCCAAAGATTACACATTTGTCTTGTACAATCGAAGGCCGTCCTAATCAAGTGTACGCTTCAGGTTTGTTACCTTATCAACACTACGATGAGATCACAAAGTTTTTTTTGCGGGTGGAAGGATTAGAGATAAACCTGCAAACATTGCGTGCAAAGATTTACATCTGTATGACGTAAGGATTGGTCAATACCTTACAAATAAGTATGCTCTTTGGTTAGACCTTCGTAGTACGGACGACGACTACCTTCATGGGTCAGGTCGAACTGTTGAGAACGGCAGTGATGAAATAACAAATTCAGATACAAAAATAGGTTGAAACTGCTGCAGCCATAAACATATATTTGTATTTGATTTATGATGCACAACTCAATATTGCAGAAAGCAGACTGAGTGGACACATATATTAAAATTATATTGTGTATTAAAATGAACCGGAGCTTGATGACCCTTGACCCACACTGTGGTTTGTTTTGTGGTGCCACAGGGTGTGGTAAAACTGAATTTGTTCTTAACCTATTACAAACAAGATACATACACCACTTTAAAAACATTGTAATATTTTGTCCTACAATCAAACACAACAAAGCTTATCACAACCGTTTATTCATTTGGACTGACAGCAACATATACTTAGTTGACCCTGAGAAAAAACTGAATGACTACCTTCAATATTTTTACAAGCAATTTGAAGGACAGTCAACCCTGTTTATTGTTGATGACTGTTCTGCAGAGAAAGACATTGTCAAGAAGAGAAACACATTAGCAGAACTTGCTTTCAGTGGCAGACACACAAATGTAAGTGTATGGATTCTCACTCAGAAATATAATGCTGTACTGAAAGATTTTCGAGAACAGTTAAAGTTTATCTGTTTGTTTTACTGTAAGGATCGTGACAGCTTTGAAGACTGTCTCAGAGAGAACGACGTCATCCCAAATAAGCATGAACGAGATGATGTAAAAAATAAACTGAAATCAACTAAGCATCTAAAGCTCATTTTAAAGACAGATCAGCCCACAGGGTATGGGTTAGTGAATTAATTTATACATTTGTTTGTCCAATAAAAATGACAGACGGACAAATCATACAAGTGATTGATCTCACACACTGTTTCAAAGATGTTATGCACTTTACTGATTTAATAACATCACCCAAACAGACTTACATAAGTCTTTCAGCACCATCGGAAATATATGCTACATATAGTGTGACTTTGGATTATGTTGATGAGCTTCCAGATGTGGAGTGCATGACAGTTGATTTAAAGACACCTACTTTTAAAGTTAATGATACCAACTATGGTTGGTTAGGGGAACTTTGTTATAGCATATTTAAACAACTACGTAAACTAAATGTTCATATTAACAGTGTTACAGTTAATAAAGTGGTATTACACAAGGTGAGCCAGCAGAGTTAACGTTATTATTTTTTTAATTACATTATAAATGAACCCTGATGAACTCCTTTTATTGAATGATATCAATGATGCAGAAAACAAAGACTTAGACTCGAAAAAACAGCGTCTTTTGTCTGTAATTGTTTCGGGGAAGTCAAAGACTTATCTCGGTAAACAATACATGACAGAGGATATTGAATCTCTAACCTCTGATGAGCTAATCAAGCTTCATTCAAAATATGAAAACCACATCGCTTCACTAATGACTCATGATTTAAGCCGATCTCTTGTATGCCTATACACAAAAGCAGTGAGTCACTTTCTACCTGTGGATAGTGACAGCCTATCACACGACCTTGAAAGCAATCCTGTTGTTTCAAGTTCAATTGGTAAATTAGCATGCCTCATGTTTTACAAGTTTGGAAATTACCTTGCACTTGTGGTAACCTTACTAGTTACTGGGAGTCATATTGATTTCTCAAAAATAAATTTTACTGCAGAAGAAAATGGACGAAACCCAGACGACTCCACAACTGAACCCCGACCCTGTTTTGACACAGGTTCAAACTGTGACTAAGGTTAAAAGTCCAGGCCGCGTTGATGCAGGAAAAAGATTAGCCGAATGGAACAGGCAAAAAAAAATTACAGCTTCAAACACAAACAGAAAAGGTTCATGTAACTAACCAGGTGTCAGGACCGTCAGGACTGTCAGGACCGTCAGGACCAGTGTCACTACTATCACACCCACAACAAAGTGAGAGACAAACAACTAAGTCTAACCCTGACCCTGACCCTGACCCCGAACCTCAATCAACAAAATATATAATTGCCGGATTTGTTGTCGGATTTGGTTACGTAGGGTATCAATTATACAAAAAATACAAACCACTGACTCGTACAGTGACCAAAAAATTAAACACTCCATCATCAAAAACAGAAGTCTCCACATTACCAGTAACACCCAAAGCCGTTGACCCATTTTATATGCAGTAAATAAAAATATTATTTTAATTTTTATTGCCTTAGAAAATGAGCGACACAAAGAACATAATGAACCTTGTGTATCATTCTGCCGTAATCAGCGGACTAGCAGTAGCTTATTCTATGCTAGGAAAAAAATCTACTCAAAATGAAATCAGCAGACCTGAGTAGATTAGACTTTGAAGACAGCGCTAAGCTAATTGTAGTTGTAACAGCGTCGATTGCGACAAAAGATTTTCTTGTTAAGCAAGGAATTATTCCCGAAAATGTTTCTATGTAAATAAAAATAATATGGCGACTTTGGCAGTAATAATTGGAGGCGCGATGGTCAATGCCCTGGCATTCAGCGGGTCAAATTATCTCTTTTCAAAAGTGGGTAGAGAAGAATCTGCAGAAGAAATGAAGCGTCATAATGAAGCGTCTGAGAAACTTGCACAAGCGCAGCAGGATTATGAAAAGAATAGAATTGAAAAACTTGATTTTATCAATGAAAGATTGAGGCTTGAAGGTCACGCACAGCATACGTTTTCAAATACAGACGAAGCAATCCGTGAGTATTTTTTAGTCACAGGTAATGACATGTCTATCTCGAAACCAAAACTAAGTGACTACTATCAACCGAGTACACAACAAAGAAACGGGGAGATAATCTTTGTTCTAGTGGGAATGACATTTGTATTTTTTACTGGTCTTTATATTACTAGAAGAAATGAACCCCGGGGTAGAAAATAAACTATCAAAAATATATTACTCTCCAATCGGATATTGGAAAGGAGCAACAGCTATTCAGAAATTACATGCCACTGTGGCTGGAGATATATCTCTCAATCAAGTCAAACAATGGTTGCAGAGACAAGCAATTTGGCAAATATATCTTCCTGCTCCAAGAAAAATAACAAGACCTCATTTTGAAAACACTACCCCAAATGACACACATCAAATGGACCTTCTGTTCCTACCACATGACACAATAAGAAAGAAACGATACAAGTACGCTTTGACTGTCGTTGACATAGCTTCAAGGTATAAGGACGCTGAACTCATATCTGACAAAACAGCTACCACAGTTGCTACAGCGTTATCAAAAATATATAGTCGAGGCCCTTTAAGATACCCCAGACTTGTTCAAGTCGATGACGGATCAGAATTCAAAGGTGCTGTTAATCAGTTATTTGCGAAGCATGGCGTTCTGGTTAGACGAGGCATTCCAGGCGTACACAGATCACAGGCAGTTGTAGAGAACTTTAACAAACAGTTATCAGAGAGACTTTTCAGTTACCAGTATTCAAAGGAACTCATGCATGACACCCGGAACACAGAGTGGGTAAAGAGATTACCACATGTGATAAAAGCAATGAACAATGAAGGTCATGGCTTACGCTTAAAACCTGCTGATGCTATTAAATTGAAAACAATTACAGAGCCAAAAACAGGACCAACCCCAGCACCCGACACAAGTTTATTTACTAAACAGGTGAGATATTTATATCAACCAGGGGAGGCCGAGAACGACGTGAAGCGCAGAGCGANGTCAACGTCTGTACACAATATAAAAAAAATAATTCCCGGTCCTGACGCAACAATATATTATCTGTACAACCCTGCACCCCAGAGGGCATTTGTCAGAGAAGAATTACAGATTATTCCCCCAGACACCGTTACTCATTTCAGTAACTAACTCATCAATTAATTCATCAACCAGTTCATCAGCTATTTCTTCAGATAACTTGAGCCTTTAATGGCCTGGTGCATAAGCTTTTTCCTTACTATGAAACACACGTTTCGTGTCTCCAACTGCAAGTGACTTCTTATGTGTTTGGATTATTTCAAGATTATGTTTGTTTGATCTCAGTGACTTGTTTGGATAATCAGGCATTAATGCCCCATCTAACACTTGCTTGTAATGTTCATGACAAATGTCTTTATTTTTTATTGCTGTTTTTTTAATTCCTTTGGCTTTTGACTGACTACCTTTCTGATGCAGTATAGAATACATTTTGGATCTCAGACCAACATACTCAACTATTGGCACACCATTCAGTTCGTCTTTAAACTTTCCAGGCACTTTCTTGTTTTGTGTGCTAAACAGTGGATGGTCTTTAGGATAATCAGACGTGTCATACATGTGTAACTCTGTTTTCATGTCTTCATAAAAGTCTTCAGTACACACATCAATGATCATAGAGTCAGTGTCAGTGTATAACAATCGACACTCAGGATATTTTGGTTTGAAGTAATCATAATAAAATTCAAGCATCAACAGTTTTGACAACTCAAGAATTGCCATACCAATGAATACTGGCTTGTCCAGTTTAACAATCTTTTTTTTGAGTGACACTGCATACAATGATGAATGAAACTCTTTGTACCCCGTGTACTGTGGCTTGCCTGTAAGTTTAATTGCACCCGATTCAGTTGTGACTAGTCTCACATCTTTGCGGTGATGAGGATTTTCCATAGTCTTTCCAAAACAGGCATTGTTCATAAGCTTAAAGAAGTCTTTGTCAAATGCAGTGTTGCCGTCTCTGGCACGCAATGTTGTGTTCTTCATTATATAATCTTTCATGAAAGCACTCTGATCAAATTGAATACCTCTGTGAACTTTCTTTAGTACTAACCCATGCCTGATGTAAAACTGCAGCAATCGATAGTGACAAACGTAATTGAATTTGTCATTCAGATTTGGCACAAGTTTAGTGTCCTCTTTTTTCCCGTCATACTCATTTTCTCAACAGCCAACGGATAATCATTGTGGTAATCGTGTAGATGATGTGGGTACTCCAGGTCTACTTCAAAGATCCAACCCTTTGCGTCGTTTCGGTCAAGATTCATAATATTGTTTGTTAACCCTGTTATGTCATACTGTGACAAATCATACAGACAAAAGGTTTTCAAGGGCAATAACTCACACATTGCCAGCCATACAAATTGTTAGCGTCTACATAGGTAATGAATGACCTTGACCTTGAGGGGTCAAACCCAAGGTCACCATGACCCGGGCCGTCCATATATTTGTTGTTGGCTCTGGCATAATTGTTCGCTGCAATACTTATCCCACCTCTCAATCCACGTTCCACCATTTCACCCATCGTACGATCAGACAACAGGTCTATAAATATCTTACTGGATTTCAAAAATGCATCCCATGTCATGCCAGGACTAGTTATGTAACAGGCAGGGTCAAGCTTGTAGTGTAACAAACCCTTTTCACGGTAACTTTCAAATACGTCTGCTAGCAAACAAACGTCAGCTTTCAAGTACTGGTCGTGATAGTCACCATTTGTCTGACACCCTAACTTCCCCCACGCATCAAGTGCTTGTTGGTATTCAGAGTCAGAAATGCCTTTTCCATTAAGTGTAGAATAAAATTTCTCTTTTGGTGGCAGTCTTGTTTCCTCAAACACAACCCAGTGATCAATGTACTCATATGGATAAACACCTTTCTTAATCAAGTCTGGCTCAAAATATTTACTCGTTATTGGATTCTCAGTCAGTCCTTCTGCAAAACTAGCCAACCCTAAAGACAAATGTTGCATAGAGTCATAAAATGCTAATTTGTTGTCCAATCTAAAAGTCAAGTATTTTTCAGTTGTCTGGGCAATACAACTAATTTTTTTGTAAGACTCATCCACAGCCTGCATGATAATGTGTGAATCATATCCTTTGAGATTGTGGAAAAAGATTGGTAACTTATATGTCTTAGGATCTGTTTTTAATAACAAGTTACAATTGTTATGTGCAGCACTTCTGTAACGCCCAGTTATGTGATCATGGTCACGAACTTTATCACCCCCCAGAGGCTGTTCACAAATCCAACACGTCTCAGCTGTATCAAATTTCAGTTTGTCTTCTTCTGTCATTACCAAAGGCATCTGACATGTTGTGAGATACTGTACTACCTGACTATACAGATGTCTCATTTCTGTTAAAAACAGACATGCTGCATTTTCACCCCTGTAGATAACAGGTTCTGAATGCTGGCCGTCAGACCTAACAATAATGTATCCAAAAGAACACACCACTTGGTCACTCAACTTTACAGTCTTTGGTAATGACTCTGGAACAGGACCTTCATACGGTACTACTAATGATTCAAAATCAGCATACACTACAAACGGCAGCTTTTGCTGATTCCCATAGTTCTTAATATATACTTGACTACCAGGATCTGGATACTTAAGTACAGTCTGTATATCATCAGCTGATCTGCAGTGTAAAACATGTTTGTGCGCTACTGCAATAGAGGAGAATCTTTGTAAACATTTCTTACACACTTCCTGTTTGCCATTGTGTTTTGTTGTATGCCCATGAATTAGACGTGACATATTTCTGATAATTGTGTAGTGAAAGTTATCATTATCACCGGCAGGACCGATTAGCAACATGTCAACATGTCTATCTTCTGACTGTCCATATGTTGGAGCAAGTGGTGATACTCTAATGGGTTGTAACTTGTCGACAGACTCATTATCCCACACATACACATATTTACAGATATACCAGGATTTAGTTTTTCAAACAAATCTATGTCCTCTATTTTAACAGGGAACTCAATGCCACTAAAGTTGAGTTCGTTTACATATTTGGTGTAGTTAGATACGCGATCAGGTCTTGTTTTTAGAAAGTGTAGTTTAGCAAGGACACACCACATGAAACAAAAATTGTCTTTGTTCTGTATATTAACAACAGCCTTTTTGTTTGCAACCTCTGTTGGCAGTGGTATCCATGCTTTACCTAATATAGGATGATACCTTGACTGCTTTAGTTGTAGTTCATGTACATGACCTTCATGCCAACCAGACCCCTTCATTCTTGCACTGTCAATTGCCTGGAGAAAGTCAGGTAATAGTCTGTCTCTAAACACGTTCTCTAATTCTCTTCTTGTGTTAACTGTGTGTTGTCTTGTTGATATATATGATACAATCACTTCACCGTCTACTCTAGTAAATTCTATTTTAGCAACAATCTGTATCTTCACACTGCCTGTAAGAAGATTTTCGCGCACGATCACATAACTACTCGCATGAACGAACACACGCACACAGACGCACGCACACTCACACACACATACATACACGATCACACACCCATACGCACGAATGCACACACCCACACACACACACACACACACACACACACACACACACACACACACACACACACACACACACACTCACGCACACACATGCCAGTACATCAAAGCAGGTATTACTTGTCAGACATGGAGTCAATGCACATGCCGATATATGTACACTGAGAACATGCAGTTTCCGCATGGAAAGCTGGATTATTTTAGATATTTGAAGAGGCCGTCTTTAAAGGAGGGCAGGGACATACTTCTAAGGTTACGTGGAATCGAATTCCAGAGAATACTACCTGAGTATGTTAAGTTAGATTTAAAGATGCGAGGCCGCGGAACCTGATAGTGCCGCCCCAGTCTGGGATGTCGCGAGTAAATTACTGAAAAGAATGGGTCAAGATAACAGGGCCCTTTTTGTTTACACAGCTTATACATAAAGATGGCTTTGTTACACATAAGGTGTTGCTTCAGGGGAAGCATACCAAGAACTTCAAGTTTCTTTCCCCTTGCTATTTTTGAGGATCCGGTAGGATAAGTTTAGCAGCCCTCCTGTGTAAAGTATTCAGCCTCTTTAAATGCACTTCACCTGAACCATCCCACACTGTTGATGCGTAGTCTATGTGCGACTTTACGTGGGCGTTATAGAAAATTGTACGCGTCTCTACATCGGTAATGAATTTCAACTTTGATAGCATATAAAGGTTTTTTGAGACACGTTTACATATGCTGCTGATGTTAGTTTTCCACTTAAGTTGAACATCTACCGTGACCCCAAGGAGACGGTGTTGAGATATCTGTTGGACTGGTTTGCCGTTTACTGTTAGATTAAGAGAAAGAGAAAGCTGATGTCTTTGACGTGTGGCTATCACCATGCATCTGTTTTAGATGGATTAAGAACCATTGAATTAGAATCGCACCAGTGAGAAACCTCCTGCATGCTTTCTTGCAGACGTGTATTAATCGCATTAACACTGTGATCAGGCGTATGAAGAGTTGCGTCATCAGCTAACAAATCACACGAGGTTTGGCTACTACTCAGGTGCAGTGGTAGATCATTTATGAAGACACAAAAGAGCAATGGCCCGAGGACAGAGCCTTGAGGCACGCCGCTAGTGACCATACTGTGGGACGAGTAGTTACCATTTAAGAACACTCTTTGCCTCCTACTGCTCAGGTAGGAATTAAAAAACGATACGGCATCTGCATTGCACAAATATGCTTGAAGTTTAGACAAAAGGATGCTGTGATCTACAAGCTCAAAAAGGCTTCTTTTTTTTTTTTTTTTTTTTTTTGTGAGAGAGAGAGAGAGAGAGAGAGAGAGAGAGAAAGACAGACAGACAGACAGACAGACAGACAGAGAGACAGAGACAGAGAGAGACAGAAACAGAGACAGAGAATTGCGTTAGTTCATATTGACGTGCTGGTGCTTTGCGTCAATTCAGGAATAATGTATGACACTGACGTGTCTTGTGCTTTTACGTCAACTTCACTGTGATTCTTCTCCACAAGTGGTTTATTTTACTTTTGACGGGTTTTTTCTCTGCAATAAATTCTTTTTTTTTTTCGAGACAACTGAAAAGGTACAGATCTGGCTAAACGAACTCATCCAGTGTCTTTCTCTAAACTAGCCATATCTAAACATTCAAGTGAATGTAACGAAAATTACAGACTCTAATGTGAGTCAACCGACTTTCTATAAACGGTCATTTGAACTGTCAACGAGACACCCATTTTCAATGTGCTCGGAGGCTGTCTTAGACACCCGCTGAACAAAGCATTTCCCTTATTTTCAAGCTTGCTAGTGCGCAGACTTTGGAGACTTTCGTGTTTACACACACACACACACACACACACACACACACACACACACACACACACACACACACACACACACACACACACACACACACATGCACGCACGCACGCACGCACGCACGCACACACACACACGCGCGCGCGCGCGCACATACGGCGCTTCGACGTAATTTTTATTTTGTTACGTCACTGTCAATGTCTGAGGACTGCCCGCCTCTGACGTCATGTGCGTGCTACTGTAAACACCTCCACCGTGACCCATCCGAAAAAGTCTCTTCTATAATTCGACGAGACTTGCATGTATTCAAGGAGACAAAAAGTTAGCTTGATTTACACTCACCCCACAGAATGGGTACAGGCACTTCATGAATATGTAGAAGTACTTACAGAATGGACACGTAATGGTGCCATTGTGTTATTCTCAACAAAGGGCAATCTTTTATCAAACCCAAAGATGCAGACTTTCCTATCACAATTTTCATAGTACTAATGGCGGGAAGCGCCGTGTGTGCGTCTTTATTTTTGTGTGCCGACGTGTGTGTTGAACAAAGGTTGGCTTAGAGAGGAGGGAATTGATCAGCATAATAAGCCTAAAAATATGAACAACCCTGAATGTTACTAAGATAAACGCATCTGAGCTCCAAACAATACGGTAGACTTTAGGATGAAATCCTCATCTTGTTTTCTTCTACAGATGTGGACATTGGTTATTCATACTATGACCTTAGCCCGTTACCCTGAGTGTAATGACCACGCTCGTGACATTTTATGTCTAAAATCTCATGTTACATTTGGATGCACTGACGCCTAACTCTGCCCTCAGAAGTCAAATGAATTTAACCCATATCATACTGAGGCTGAAAGCTTCAAATTTGTACACTGCCAGATGCAAGCTGCATTATAGTACTTACAGATAAGGATATGCACCAATGGCTTTAGTTTAAGGGTGGTGCCAGAATAGCTTGGCGCCTAGAGACGCGCCAAACTATTCTGGCACTACCCTTGAACTATTTTAGTCAAACTTATTTCACACACTGGTGTATTCCGAATGATAAGGGTTAAGTCCATTTAGGATTACAAGCGAGGTTTCTATTGTCATACAATGCAAAGCTAGCTTTTCACAAACATGGACATGCTGTCGTTTGTCTTCACCGGCTCTGTCCGGTGAACACAGTAAACACAGTAAACCACACGGCCCACACATATTTTCAGGTGTTGCCTAACGCCTATGTACCAGTTGCAGGAGATGCATTGACCATGATAATTCAAGGTATTCTGGCACTACCCTTGAATTATCATGGTCAATCTATCTCCTGCTGCGGGCGTTGGGGCTAAAAGAGTTTAACTAGTCCATTTTTTTCTTCTGAAAAGCGAGATTTTAATTGTAATGACCTAAAACTCTAGTTTTTCACACACACAAAAATGGGTTTATTGTTGTTTGCAGAACTTGGACGCAATTTCCACAAGTTGGATTTAACTTGGCGGGACAAACAGCATTGCAATGGAGGATAAAACCTACTTTTATTAACCCATTACTTCCTGAGGCTGACTTTATTAAATTTGATTATTGTCCTATGAAGGGCAAATTACAGAATAGGCGATAGACCAATCATTTTAGTTCAAGGGTGGTGCCTTAGGCGCCAAGCTACTCTGGCACCACCCTTGAACTATCGTAGTTAAATTAATTTCATGCAATAGTGTATCAGAATGAAAAGGGTTAATGCTTTTTGTTGGTGTTTGTGCCGTTCACTGTCTAAATAACACTGATGGGTTTTAGTTTCCGTGATCTGACAAACACCAGTATATTCATTTTAAAGAAAAGCGAGCTTTGTCTTGTAAAATAATGAAACTCTGGCCGTTCTCAGACTTTGACAGATGATACTACGTTTGATCAGAATATCGCGCTTGTGCCCTGATGTTATCTGTCGTCGTAATGCGCGCGCGGAAGTCATCAATCACGTGGACACAGTGAGTGCAATGGACGCGTGACGGCCGAGGCGTGAGGCTTGTAGAGAGACGCATTTCACAATGGCTATGAATGTAAACAGTACTTATTTTGTCTGTTCACTGTGAATTGCGCGCAAACAACTTTGCTATATCTAAGTACCTTTCGAAGTGGTTTGCGCTGAATTTACAACAGAATAAAAAGATCTGCGCAAACCACTTCTTAGCATATCCAATAAAAGATCTTGGTAAATCAGTGTGGCACGTTGCAGTGCACCTGAAATGATCAGTGTTCAGGCCGAACTCCATAGGCACTGTCCCTGCCCGCCCCCCCCCCGCCCCCCTCCCCCTCCCCCCCCCCCCCTCTCCCTCATAACCCGCTAGTTAGGGACGTCCATTATCAGTTCGATAACCCTTTGGCTGTCGGTAGCGCTTTTGGTCGCGGTGATTCCTGTCGGAATCACCGCGACCTAAAGCGCTACCGACAGCCAAAGGGTTAAACCCCGAGCTATCCAGTGGACTGCAGCGAATTTACAGTAAACAGAACACAAATAGGCCTACTGTAGCCGAGCAGATTACAAATGACTTGCGCGGAATTCACAGTGAATGGAGAAAAAAAAAGAAATGCATGCTATTGACGATCATCTTGCGAAGTGACGAAATGTCAGTGGAATTCACACTGGACAGAAAACACGCACGCTGTCCATGGTGAAACAGGATACGACAGCCCCCATTATCTCAATCAAACTAAAAGCTTTTTCTCGCTCGTCTATCATCTACTTAACCCCTTCAGCGCCAGTTGACGCAGACTGTGTTTCTGCCATCTTCGTTAATTCAGGACCACAGAAAAAGTCTAGCCGTCCCAGGAACAAGGATCCAAAGTGGTGTCAGCAAGAGGCATAGATCCTCATGAGCCCCCGCGACTGCGGGGGCTCATGAGGATCTATGCCTCTTGCTGTTGGGTGGTGTTCAAGTTTTCTCGGCACTGAACGGGTTAATGGACGCACATGGAATTGATCACGGATGTTATTAATGATTTTATGCTGATGCTGCTATAGCAAATTATTCAACGTGTGTGGGCAACAGAAGCGTTATAGGTCTTCAGTCGACCGAAGATGGCCTGTGCGCAGCCGTGCACAGGCTCCTCAGGCCGACATTCACCTCCTAAGGCCGATATCCGCCCAGGGATTTTTATTGTTATTATTAGTGGGAACAAGAGTTACAGATTGGTTAGCTAGAATAGACACTAATGGGCCTCTGTGTGTTAAGGCTGTTCGGATGCAAGCCTGAGCGAACAGACACTTCAAGACCATTAAAACCGCAAACCTACTGAGAGGCATTTATTTTGCATTGTCGTTCAGTCACTCCGTTTTCCGACACTGTGATTGGTCAGCATCTAAAAATCGCAGGGGGTTCAATGCCCCAGTGCCTACCTCCTAGAATCATTGCCGTACTGTAATTTTTAATCAGCTGGCCAATCCGCATTTCTAGTATCGCGCACGAATCTGTCCTAGGTCTTTCGTCTGAACGCTAACGGCTTAGATCAGGGCTGTCCGGCAACTTACATCATAAATAACCGGAATACACAAAGATCACATGGTGGTGGACGATAGGGAAATAAAAGAAGTTTACCTTATTTCGGAATGACTCAAGTGGTGAGCACACTACACAAGTGCTACACAAATGTCTCGCAATTCAAACTTTTAACTGAGTCAGCTCGAAACGTTCCATTGTGCTCCAACGATTTCCTAATGTATTATTACATATGGCAATAAAGTTCTATCATCATCATGTCAACACGCATGTTGTTCAGAAAGCAAAGACTGTTGCCACTCGTGCAGTGAGAGAAGGAGAAATAAATAAATGTAATGTGACAGATCTAAGGCATATCAAATTTTGTTTAACAGATCGAGTCGTTGTTGAATGCGTGTATGAGCTCAGCACCGGTTGGCGAAAGATGCCAACAATACATGTATCATGTATGAAACCAGACCTACCGTGTATCCAGTCGCTTTTTGCTACGCAGTCCTGCGCTCAAAATTTCTCATACTTCTTCTTCATGTGTCCCTGCCACGGTCAACCAATTGACCATTATTGCTGGGTTGCTGGTGGGTGCAACAAACAAACAAACAAACAAAAAACACCACTAACTTAATTCCTACTATTGGTTATTAAAATTTAGAAGTGTTATTGCTTGAACCCAGTGAAAAAAAAGTCCGCATTTGATTGCTACAGATTCTGATCTTGTCGCTGCTGCTTAGAAGAAGCACCGCTGGTAAACGTTTGAAATTCCAGCGACAGAAAATAAGCACGACCGGGCATGGTAGCCTATTCACAAATGGAGTCGCGTCCCCTGAGTATTTCCCAGAAAATACAGTTTGACGTCAGAAATATTTGGCGTTTTATTCCTGACGTCAGACACACATTCGAGGCTTCAAATAGTGCGTAATTTAGACTGAAGGACAAGGGCATTGAACCGTCTGTGTTGGGTTACTTCTCGGTTAGGCCTACATCGTGGTTTGTTGTCCTATGAAGCTGATTATCAGACCTCCGCGCCTTCGGCGCGTCGGTCTGATAATCATCGTCATCAGACTACAATACCACGATGTAACCCTCGAAGTAACCCAACACAGACGATTCAATGCCTAATTGGTCCAGCAGCAGCTACAGTGATCAGTTGATGAGTGTAACCCTTTCTCTGCCAGTGGGCGCGGATTGTGTCAAAGGAGCATGGATACATTTCAGCAAGCGGTATAAATCCTCACGAGCACCCGCAATTGCGGCAGCTGATGAGGATGTATGCCTCTTGCAGTTGGCTGGTGTTCTATTTTTTTCTCGTCCAGTTTTTTTAAAACGTGAAAGATCCTCACCAGTAAAAAAAAAAAAAATCCAAACAAATTTGGATATAAAACGGTGTCAGGAAGAGGCATAGATCCTCATGAGCCCCCGCAATTGCGGGGGCTCATGAGGATCTACGCCTCTTGCAGTTGGGTGGTGTTCTATTTTTTTTCTCGTCCAGCGGACGAAGATTGTGTCGTCGCGTGTTGGAATCACGGTAAATTCAAAGTTAAAGATTCCCATGCAGAAATCAAGGGAGCAAGGATACATTGTGATTTCAGCAAGGTGTATAGATCCACATGAGCCCCCGCAGTTGCGGGTAAGCTGTTCCCATCACATCCCTTGAACTATCATTGTTCCAGAGGTTCCTGGAGGTAATTATGACGCCTCCCTTGGACTATCCTGCTGATTCCAGAGGTTCTAAGCTATTCCGGCACCACCTAAGAACTATCATAGTCGCTCTGCCTCATGACCTGGGTATTTTCTCTTCAGGATACTATTCGTAGCTATCCCATAATAAAGAATTTCCACCTTAGTGCCCATAGTGTAAAGCACACACTGCGTTTGAAATCACCAGGGACCGGGAACCTTGACTGACGAGAAAGGCCTACAGGCTCCAACTGCAAGAGACATAGATCCTCCTGATATCCAGCAGTTGCGGTGGCTCAAGAGAATCTATGTCTTTTGCTGACACCACCTTTGAACCGCAATTCCTGAGGTGGCTGGGGACCTTTGGCGTCGTATTAACTCATTCAGCCCGACGCACGTATTTCCCAAATTTTGGAGGTGTCATCTAACAACTATGCACCTGTTGCAGGAGATGGATCGACCGTGATAATTCAAGGGCACTACCTTTGAATTATCATGGTCGACCCATCTTCTGCTGTAGTGCGTCAGCGCTGAATGGGTTAATGATAATAAATAATAAATTACAAAAAGAATTTCGGAAGAAAAAAATAATCTGCGTAAACTAGCAAGGAACACCCACTGCTTGAAATAAATGTGACTATGATAGTTCAAGGGTGATGTCAGAATAGCGTGGCGCACCTGGTGCAAAGATATTCTGGCACCACCCTTGAACTTTAATGGTTGATCTAGCTCCTAATCTTTAATGACGCCTTCATAGGACAATAAGCAAATAAAAAAATCAGCCTCAGGATGACTTGGGTTAACCAGTAGCGTAGGAAGGTCTTTAGCCCAGGGGTGATCTCGAGTCATCCAGTGCTGTTACAGTTAGGACGGGGGGCCGGAGAGGGGGCGGGGGGGCGGGGGGGGGGGGAGGTAGGGGTGTGTGTGTGTGGGGGGGGGGGGGGGGCTTGGCAAGGAATTGTGTTTCCATGACTAGCTTCAAGCGTCATTATTATATACCGTCATCATTACTTTATTGACGAATATACACAAGTTGTGTGCCTATGCCACGGGCACACAACTTGTGCATATTTCCTTCCCCTGTGGCGTAGTTCAAGTCATTCACAGGGCAGCCCTTTTCCCGTTTATGATAGATAGTAACTATGACGTATGAATAATAATGAAAAATGGCGGTCTCTTACATTTTCACCCGCAGGCACTGGTCTGTGATTTTAAACCTCACAGCTTCAGGCCGTAAGGTATTAAACCAGAGATCAGCACATGAATTGACTGCTGTACAGTTTCACTGCCATGATGTATTTCGGGCATGCGCAGAGCTCTACACAGAAAATTTCGAGTAAACAAACGACTACACGAGGTGTGAATTAGTTGCGCAGTTGTCGGTCCTCACACTACGTAAAGCCATACCACGCGTGCTAGCAGCCTGAACATTTACTCGAAAACGTCGTTTTGTCGGGCCAATTAAATTATATTCAAGAACGCGATCACGTGGTAGGTGCGGAATTCTATTCTATTCACCACGCCACATTCATTTACTAAGGAACGACACTAAGCAAAATCATCCACTGGTTTAGATGTTAAGTTCGGGGTTTACTTCCACGGCATCGAAGTAATAGTAAACGGCCGGACCGGCGGTTTATGGGGGACAAGGAAATCTATTGTCAATGGAGTTCGACCCGAACACTAGTCAATTCAGGAGCACTGCAACTGTGCCACTTTGATATACCAGGACTTTTCAACGGACATGCTATTGAACAAGCCCGTCTTTTCCCCCTTTTTACGGGGACTCGAACCCACGGCCCGGCGACTCCCTTCACTCTTTTTCGCTCTGACTCTTAACCCATTCAGGCCTGACGCACTACAGCAGGAGATGAATCGACCATGATAATTCAAGAGTAGTGCCAGATTAGCTTGGCGCCTGTCGGCGCCAAGCTAATCTGGCACTACCCTTGAATTGTCATGGTCGACCCATCTCCTGCAGCAGGTGCATAGTCGTTAGATGACGCCTCCAAAAGTTGGGAAATACGTGCGTCAGGCTGAAGTTGTTAACCGCCTGAGCTATTTCGGACTCTCATACGGCATCGACTGCAATTGGTTAGGGTTATAAGCAACAGCCAACCGACCTCAAGCCCGACGGCCTTTGCAAAGCTCCTCGGGGAGTTGTGGACCGCAGTTGGTTCGTGTCATTAATCTCCTTTTGCTTACGAGGAAACTTTTGCGACGAAAAAGAACGACGGAGAAATTTACGTTCGAAACCATTTGACCTATTCACCGCGGTCATCTGCCCCATATGTTATGAATACTTTGGCTGTCGGTAACGCTTTTTTGTCGAGGTGATTCCTAAAAGGAATCACCTCGACAAAAAGCGCTACCGACAGCCAAAGTGAAGCTATCACCTCGACAAAAGTGAAGCAGTCACTTAGACAAAAGGCGCTACCTACAGCCGAAGTGACGAAATCAGCTTGTTCAAAAGGGCCTCCCACAGGGAAAGTGTTAGATTAGATTGGTTGGTTAGTTCGGGTTTAACGTCCACAGCACCGAGGTGATCATGGACGGCCCTGACGGGCGGGTTATGGGAGACAGGGAAATCTATTGCCTATGTAGTACGACCTGAACACTGATCAACTCAGGCGCGCTCCAACTGTGCCACTTTGATTTACCAGGACCTTTCAACGGACATGCTATTGAACAAATCCGTTTTCCCCCCTGGATTGTGAGTCCAGCTACCGGGGCCGGGACGGGATTCGAACCCACGACCCGGCGATTCCCTTCGCTCTCCTGCTCCGACGTTTAACCGCCTGAGCTATTTCGGACTCTGTTAGATTAGATGGGCGATAGCGGCTTTAATACATACAGACTATGCGAGGGCGACGGCAGCCAATAGTGGAACGCCCCGGGGTTTTCCTCTTTTGACAGCTTGCCGCAGATAGTATCGAAATCTTAGCTAAACGTGAAAGCAAACCCTTCAGGGATTGGCTTGACAGGAGTGTTGATAATGACGTATTATAGCAGGTGTCGAATAAGTTACAAATGTATTGAAATGTAAAACAAGGGAAAATGACTGGTCCGTTAACTCATTCAGCCCGACGCACGTATTTCCTAAAAAGGCGTCATCTACAGACTATGCACCAGTTGCAGGAGATGAATCCACCATGATAATTCAAGGGCAGTGCCAGATTAGCTTGGCGCCGACAGGCGCCAAACTAATCTGGCACTGCCCTTGAATTATCAAGATCGACCCATCGCCTGCTGTAGGGCGTCAGGGTTGAATGGGTTAACCCTTTTTACTGCCCGTGGACTCAGATTGTGTTTTTGAAATCATGCATTGACCCTGTCAGTTTGACGTCAGAGAACCCCGACCGTCTAAAGAACATGGAAACACAGTAGTTTCGGCAAGATGCGTATATCCCCATGAGCCCCTGCAACTGCGGGGGCTCATGAGGATCCACACCTCTTTGCAGGTGGGTGGTATTTACGTTTTTTTCTCGGCAATAAAGGGTTTAGTGCGTTTGTGACATCAAAATAACGCATTGTGCCCTGTGTTAACGCGGCAACATTCATAATATTACGTTACTGGAGTGAGGTAATTGCCTTTTTACAGGCAAATGATCACACTTGTCTTAGAGACCAGCCCCGTCCGTCCTTGTGAAACTGAAATATTCTGGAGTGTGATACGCATGAACAAGTAAGTGTAGACACTCTAAAAAGACTGGGCGTTAAAAGGCAGAATCTTGGGAGACCATGGATTCCGGCCTCCTGTCCTGGCGTAGCCAAAACCCAATGGAGTTAGGGCGGCTGAAGTCCAACGAGTTGCAGAGGTAGTGGAGAAAATGCAAAGCAGCCAGCAATCTCTTAGACCGGACCTGCCCACCTGTGTCCTCTCATGTACGACGGACTTCCGTGCTGGAATTGGCCTCAAGGTTGGTTGGTTAGTTCGGGGTTTAACGTCCACGGCACCGAAGTGATAATGGACGGCCCTGATGGGCGGGTTATAGGGGAAAGGGAAATCTATTGCCTATGGAGTATGACCTGAACACTGATCAATTCAGGCGACTGCAACTGTGCCACTTTGATTTACCAGGAACTTTCAGCGGACATGCTATGGAACAAGCCCGTCTTTTTTTTCCCTGGATTGCGAGTCCAGCTACCGGGTCCGGCACGGGTACGCGAACCCACGACCCGGCGATTCCCTTCGCTCTCCAGCTCCGACGCTTGACCCTGATCATTCGGAATACACCAGTGTGTGAAATAAGTTTGACTAAAATAGTTCAAGGGTAGTGCCAGAATAGCTTGGCGCCTGTAGGCGCCAAGCTATTCTGGCACCACCCTTGAAATACAGCCATTGGTTTATATCCTTTTCTGTAAGTACTATAAAGTAGCTGGAACAGTGGATATGTGATACGCCCCCCTTCGGGGGGGCTTCCATATGCATTGCTTTCAGTCACTTTCTTAGCGCCCCCTCTCTTTCCTATCTCTTTTTTTGTGTGTGTGCTTTGGCCACAGTAGATCTATGATCACTGGTCGATCATGCACACTTCTCTCCCTTGACAGTGCCTTTTCCTACTCACTTGGTAGTTTTTTCTAAATTACAGGACTGGCAGTCAACCCTTTCGGTCTGCTTTTTTAACACAATTTCGACTGCAAATCCTTCCCCCTTTTTAGTAGGTTCTCTTTTAGGGTGCATGGAAATTTGGCTCTAGGTGGAGGCATGGAATGTATGCCCCTGCAGAAACCACAGTAAAATGTGGTCTTCTTTGCATGTAAGCAGAAGTTCCTTCTTCCTCCAGTATTGCCGATGGTGTGCTGAAGAGGTCGCCAAGACTGAAACAGCTGTCCACATCGGCTAAATATCTGGACCCCCCTTGGGGGGACCTAGATTTAAATTTCCATGCACTGAGTGGCTGGAACAGTGGATATGTGATACGCCCCCCTTCGGGGGGGCTTCCATATGCATTGCTTTCAGTCACTTTCTTAGCGCCCCCTCTCTTTCCTATCTCTTTTTTTGTGTGCTTTGGCCACAGTAGATCTATGATCACTGGTCGATCATGCACACTTCTCTCCCTTGACAGTGCCTTTTCCTACTCACTTGGTAGTTTTTTTTTTTTTTTTTTTATAAAGTAGCTTGCATATGGCAGTGTACAAATTTGAAGCTTTTAGCCTCAGTATGACATATGGGTTAACCGCCTGAGCTATTTCGGACTGTGATTGGCCTCACGATACTATCATTTCTTTGTTATGTCCTAGTTGCACATGTCGTGATCGGAGACAAAGGATTGGTTCCCTACCCGCTGAGCAATGGTCCTGTGGCTGTCGCTGGCCGTAGTGGGCCCGCGCACGACTGTGGATTACTAACGCTAACAATGCTAACACGACTGTGCGCGGGACAACTGCCGCCGACGAAGGCCCAAAGTCTTACTGGGTGGTCATCTCCTGAAACACTGTACCCGTTCACAAAAATGGCATATGAATCCGTGGTCATCGTCGCTCGCTATGGCCGAATTAACATTATTATAACACTCAGTGTCACATGCCTCCCAGACATCAAGACGACAAATCACGCTTGCAAGTTATACAATGCTTTAACACGGATCAGTTGAAATATTCGCTTACCCAATAACTCGGCTGATGTGATCTCTTTATTTTCTAGAAAATTAAACACGATCGTTTGGATTCTTTTTTTTTTTTTTTTTTTTTTTTTTTTTTTTTTTTTTTTTTTTGCCGTGTCAAACTCGCTGATGGGCGAGTTTGCGACGAAAAAATCTCTAAAAACAAAACAAAACAAAAGCAAACAAACAAACAAAAAAACAAGGTGTTTTACATTCTGTCAAACGACTCAATCACTTGCCTTACAGACGAACTACTCTTTGCGGTAATCAGTGTTTTCAGTCTAGAGATACATTTGAAAAAAGCATGCCATCTCGACTTTACTGATCTGCGAGGTGAGGAGTGTCACATACGTTATGCTTTTTATTTGCTCCTCCGGTGCTGGCGGTTTGGTGCCATAATTAAAGAGGAGAAGAGACCTAAGCCCTTGACTGCCAAGAAAAACACAGCACCATCGAACTACAACAGACATAGACATAGAACTACATGGAGACATAGATCCTCATAAGCACCTGCAGTTGCTGGAGCTCATGTGGATCTATGCCACTTGCTACGCTCCTGATACCATGTTCCTTGGACGACTCTGGCTCTTTGGCGCGGAATTATCTCATTCAGCCTCAGTGCCGTATTTCCCAAATTTTGGAGACCTCGTCTAACGACTATGCTCCAGTTGCAGGAGATGGGTCGACTATGATAATTCAAGGGTAGTGCCAGATTAGCTTGGCGCCTGTCGGCGCCAAGCTAATCTGGCACTACCCTTGAATTATCATGGTCGACCCATCTCCAGCTGTAGGGCGTCGGGGCTGAATGGGTTGAGCAAGACTGCATAACATAATATGCCTCAGCAGGCAGTTAACCGTTAAGGTGGTTTATTTTTGCCGAGAAAAAAAAAAAAAAACACCACTCAGCTGAAAGAGGTATAGATCCTTAAATCGCAGGGGCTTATGACGTTCTATGCCTCTCGTTGAAACCACTTTGTATCCATGTTCTTTTAGGAGCTGGGGATTTTTTTTACCTTGGTCTTACAATAATCTGAAGAACATTCGTATAAAGTTCGGGAGGAAATAATTATGGCCAATATTACCTGATTCGTTAGATCGTATTTCGGTTCCAGCTCGTACTATATATTTCAGGGGTGTGTTCCAGCTTTTATTAAAAGCTATGAATGGTCCCAGCTCGTATGAATTATTACCAGTTATATATTGCGTTGAGCTGCAGTGCTGTGCGTGACTTTACTTCCAGTGTGGCCCTAGTCTGAGCGTAGGTTCCAAAGGCCATCCCGGGATGCAGGGCATTGTCGCGGGACACCATAAATAACTTTGGCGTCATCCGAAACACAGGCGACACCAATTGTACTCAGGTTATTTCCATACAGAAAATATATGTGAAAAGATCAAAGAGAATTTCGCTGACTGGGATAAAATCATCTTCACCATCATCAGTAGCACGCCAATATTTTCATCACTTGTTGATGAGTGTGTGACTAAAAAATACCATGTAGACCTATACAGCGATCCATGCGTGTGACAAATTTCCATACACCGCCCTTCTCCCGCTATCGCAGTTCTCATCTGATTGGTCAGTTCAGCCTAGGGCGATTTCATGCATGGCTTATTGTAAAGATGCTAAGATGCCTTTAACATTATCAGATGACCATTGCGCGTCGATGTATCTTTTTCCAACGTCATCCCTGAGCACAAGGCTGATTGCGAATTTCTTGTCAAATCAGTTCCTTCAACTTTATACCGCAACACAACTGTAAAAAGCAGAGATCCTCATGAGCCCCCGCAACTGCGGGGGCTTATGAGGATCTCTGCTTCTTGTTGTCCTTATCAATATTAATATTTCTTAAACGATTTGGGCTGTCGGTTGTTCAACTGGGACAGTTTCGATTTCAGAGACGCAAAATTATGTCCATTAGCATTGAATGCGTTAATGGGAGTGTATAAATAGTTTATTTGTAGGCAACTTATTCTGAACTTGTCAAGTTTTTCTACAAGTTGTTGGTTTAGCAAGTTATGAAGACTGCCGATTGACTTGTCTGACCACTTAGACTGCTGCACGCCGTAAGACCAAGCATCTCGTGAGGTCGAGTTAGAGAGAACAGTGAACAAGTAGCGTTTTCACTCACGCGAGAACTGAAGATCAGGAGACGTTGTCCCGGGAACAAAGCACCCAGTACTGTCAAGGTAAAATAGATCGATCTCTCTGAAGAGAGAAGCACGCTAAAAATAAGTGCAATAGTCACTCCAGTGTGCTGAAATATACTGACGAGCAAAAGAAATGCTACATTTTGGATTTCATCGGAAAGTCACATTTCTTTCGCTCGTCAGTATAGCTCTTCTTACGTGTGTTCTCTGGGTTTCTTTGTATTGTACACGTCTCTTCTATTTTACACATTTAGCAGTCTGCTTTTTGTCTAGATTATGTGATTACAATACAGATATTTCTTTAATGACTTCTTGTCAAATGATGCGTGGAAAGTTAAATTATTGCTTAAATAAATTTGTACATTTTTTCGTCGCCAATCAATTGTATATTTTAGACGATTTCTATCAAGCAAAAAAGTTGCTTGTGTTATTGTTGTTGTTGATGTTGATGTTGATGTTGTGTTGTTATTTTTGTTGTTGTCGTTGTTGTTGTTGTTGTTGCTGCTGCTGCTACCGTTTCAAACTTTATGTTAATATTATTTGCGGTGTTTGTCTCTGAACGCTTTTCTCAGATTGTGTAGCATGTTCATTTTTATTTTTGTTTCCAATGTTTGCCCCACCCCCCCACCCCCCTCCACCCCCCCCCCCTCCACCCCTCCACCCCCCCCCCCCCAAAAAAAAAAAAAAGACTTTCGCCTTCCCAATTTCAAATGTAAAGCACGTGGCGGTCGTGCCTGCTCCATCTTGGCCCCACCACTTGGAACAGCCTCGTCGCCCTTGTCTGTAACTGTCAAACGCTCTCCTCATTTAAATCACTTCTTAAAACCCACCTCTGCCTTTTACTGGTTATTTCCCCAGCCATGCACAATTCATC
The DNA here is from genome assembly GCA_036245525.1 of Semisulcospira habei. Classification (NCBI taxonomy): domain Eukaryota; kingdom Metazoa; phylum Mollusca; class Gastropoda; family Semisulcospiridae; genus Semisulcospira; species Semisulcospira habei. The sequence goes on from BTPG01000004.1 coordinate 171,896,571, forward strand.
ACCACTGTCACGTGTGTGTGTGTGTGTGTGTGTGTGTGTGTGTGTGTGTGTGTGTGTTTGTTTGTGTGTGTGTATGTGTGTGTGTGTGTGTGTGTGTGTGTGTGTGTGTGTGTGTGTATGTTGTGTGTCTGTACGTGTTAGTTGTTAGCCTTTTCATTGTATCAGCGCTTAGAGCTACTTTTAGAATAAGCACTTAACAAATTTCCTTTTTTATTATTATTAAAATTATTATTATTATTATTATTATTATTATTATTATTAACAATAATGGTAATGATAATATAATAATAATAATGGTAATGATAATATAATAATAATAATAATAATAATAATAATAATAATAATAATAATAATAATAATAATAATAATAATAATAATAATAATAATAATAATAATAATAATAATAATAATAATAATAATGGAGATCATTAGGCCATACACAGACGTTTTACTGACTGAGTTGCATGAATCGGCTCAAAGCGCCGTGTAATCAACCCGGCGCACACTTTTTCTTGAAACATGCTCATTCACTCTCAACACAAGCGCAGTGCAATACCAGCACAGGACAATCACGTGGTGCGCAGAGTCAGTCCAGCTAGTCGCTTGTATTTGGAATTTAAAACCGGCTACTAACTGTATGGGTTCTGATAATCTTTGCCTTGACTTTACATTCATTTTTCGGCGAAATATGAATGGAAAAAAAAATATTGTTCTACCTAAAAGGAAACTTTTCTCTGCGGCCTCGTGTTACAAAATTAACCGGGCCCTTAACTGCTACTGACGAACAAGTCTCGTACTTACGCGTGCTTTCCGCCGATCAGAGGTGTCGTCAGTGCCCCGTGCGCAAATGGCCATCGGGCCGATGTCGGCCGCAGTCGGCCCGCGCGCAAGCGCGCGCGGGCCGACTGCGACCGACGTCGGGCCGATGGCCATTAGGCCTGCTTGCTGCGTAGCAGGCAAGTGGTAACGGAAGAGGAATTCGTACCCACACACTATCGAACTCCTTTTTTTTTTCTGCCAGTAGAATGCATGACCCACGTACCATGTCATAGGGCGGACTATCAGCCCATGTTGTTTCCTAAACTTCCCAAACGTGCGACGCCTTTGTTTTGGTATGTGCCGGGACTGCAAACTTAAGCAGTCAAAATGCCGCATGCGTCGTCCTGCAAACAATTGTGTCACGTGCAGTTGTGGAGTTGGGAAAAACAGTTGTCTTAGTGCGTTGAAGTTTAGAATTTACCCTCAACACACCGCTTCGTTTAAAAGTGTATTTTAAGTCTTTTTACACTTACAGATTACGTTAACCGAACGTACTTCCCTTTGTGACGCCGTTTACGCCTAATGGAGATAATACTCCACAAGGAAAAGTTCCATAAAGTCCGCAGGGCTTGTCGGCGCTTTTTGACACACAACTGACTATTTGTATAACAGTATTGCTCTTTTCATCGAATTGTGTTGCTTTTCTCTAATGTTTTGAGAAAAATATAATAGTCTAACGATATAATATACTAACGATCAAAAGAAATGCGCAATGATTGAAATTATCGAAAACACTTCAATTATCGAAAACACTACATTTCTTGTGCTCGTCAGCATATACACAGCAGGATAGACTGACTATTTTAGTACAAATCAGCTTAACCCATTTCCCCTCAAGGCTGATTTTCCGAGAATTTAGGTATGTCACTTTACGACTATGTATCAGTTGCAGTGGGTAGATCGACCATGATAATTCAAGGGTAGTGCCAGATTAGCTTGACGTCATCAGGCGCCAAGCTAATCAGGCACTACCCTTGAATTATCATGGTCGATCCACCTCCTGCTGTTGGGGCTAAATGGGTTAAGTGAAGTCAAACAAGCAAACTTTTATCGTGCTCTGACTTCATGTCGAAGATTAATTTCGTGTGTTTCTTGTCTCCGTATTCTGTAAATACGGCATATAAATAGTAACATGAATATTATAAATGTTACTGCAGGGTGGTCTGTGAATTTGAACGTTACAGCCTAGAGCCGTAAGATAGAAAATCACAAGCTAATGCGTACGTAATTTTTATTAGAAACTGAGACCAGGATGACTGAGACGAGTATGCGTGTTTATAACTCACAGGTAAATAAAAAATAGTTAATACTGCGACACGTCTCATATTATCTCTGTGTTTTTCGAACGCTATTTTCTATTACAAATCACCACATCACTCCCTTGCTCAAACTCCTTCACTGGCTTCCCATCCCCCAACGCATCCAATACAAGATTCTGTCTCTCTGCTACAAATCCCTGAACAACTGCGCTCCTGCCTATCTCTCAAACTTACTTCAACCCTACACTCCTCCCCGCTCCCTCCGCTCCGCCTCCGACCCTCTCCGCCTCCACGTCACCCGCACCAAACTCAGCACTTTCGGCCCCAGCTCCTTCTCAGTATACGGTTCATCCACCTGGAACACTCTCCCACTCTCTCTCCGTCAGAAACACTCTCTCTGCTCCTTCCAGTCCGCCCTCAAAACTCACCTCTTTCAACAGTTCTAGCAATATATCACCACACTCCCCACCCCAAGCTGACTGTCGTAATGTATTTCACTATTTGCGGTACGGTACGTGAGTCGTTGTCTAAAGCGTGCGCATGCGTGCGCGAGTTGTGAGTGCGCGCTTAGAGTTATAATTATTATAAGATAAGCGCATTATAAATACCGTAATTATTATTTATTATTATTATTTAAAAAAACTATAAATATATAAAACAATCAATCAATCAATCAATTAATAAAAGAAGCAAATAATAATTGAAAATTGCTTTTCAAAGGGAAAAAATAAAATTATGAAATCATCTAAAAATGAAAAATAAAAAATAAAATAAAATAAACCGTATTCAATGAAAATCTCGTTTTTCACAAAAACTGGATTTACCCAACTATGTCTTTTGCCATCACAGGGTATAATTCATCATGAATGTCGTTGTTGTTTTTTAATTGTTGTTGCAAATGTTGTTGTTGTCGTTGCTGTTGTTGATGATACTGTTGTTGTTGTTGTTGCTGTTGATGGTGATTATGATAGCTTCATTATAATGTTGCCATTTCTGCTGTGCATATTAACCCTTTCTCTGCCCCCGTACGTGCAGTGTACGTATATCTTTGTTTCTGAAATCTTGGTTCATTCAACGACTAAAACCATAACACCGCCCAAGAAACATGGATACGCATTGGTCTCAGCAAGAGGCATAGATCCTCATGAGCCCCCAAAGTCGTGTGGGCTTATGAAGATCTATGTCTCTCGCAGTTGGATCATGTTCACATTTTTCTCGGCAATCACAGGCTGAATTCTCTTTTCGTCTCAGACTGTCATGCCAGACAGAAGCGGATCTTCGCAACCTATATGGCGCGAACAACCAGCAGCTGAATGACATCATTAATGGCGCCAACTTTTGCACGGCTTTACGTCAGACTGGCCAGATGCTGTGTCAGGGGCCCGCGTCAGCTCAGTGTGAAAGGTTGCGCTGTCTCCTGAACATGGTCTGCTTCCCCACCTACGACTGTGAGTGCATTTATCTGTATATTGACGAGCGAAAGAAATGCGACATTTTTTAAATCATCGGAAACACAAAATTGTTTCCGATGATTCCAGAAAATGTCGCAATTCATTTGCTCGTCCATATAGATCTCTGTGAGTTTCATTCATTCATTAATTTATTCATTCATTCAACAAACCATTCATTCATTTGTTTGTTCGTTCAGTTAACCTAGTCAGTACCGGAAGACGCAGATTGAGGTTTAACCCATTCAGCCCTGACGCACTACAGCAGGAGATGGGTCGACCATGATAATTCAAGGGTAGTGCCAGATTAGCTTGGCGCCTGTCGGGGCCAAGCTAATCTGGCACTACCCTTGAATTATCATAGTCGATCCTTCTCCTGCAACAGGTGCACAGTCGTTGGATGACGCCTCCAAATTTTGGGAAATTTGGGCTGAATAAGTTTAGAAATCATTGTAAATTCAATGTCAAGGATCTCCGGCCGTGAAAGGAACATGTGTACAAAGCGGCTTCAGCGACAGGCATAGATCCTCATGGGCCCTCACAACATGGGGAGCTCATGAGGATCTGTACCTCTTGAAACTGTGTACTTGCGTCCAGTTTTTCTCGGAGGTGAACGTCTCGTCAGCGATCGGGTAAATACTATTAACCCTTTCACTGCCGAGAAAAAGTGTACACAATCCAACTGCAAGAGACATAGATCCTCATGAGCCCCCGCGAATGCGGGGGCTCATGAGGATCTATGCCTCTTGCTGAGACAGATTGTTATCTCATTTTCTTGGACGGTGTGGGCTTTGGGTCGTTGAATGAAAAAGGATTTTTCAGAAACGAAAATGTGCGTGCATTGGCACGGGAGGGGTTGAGAACTATGTAAGAGTCCGAAATAGCTCAGACGGTTAAGCGTCAGAGCAAGAGGGTGAGGGGAGTCGCCGGGTCGTGGGTTCGAGCGCCAGTCCCGGCACCGGCAGCTGGACTCACAAATCCAGGGGGGGGGGGGAAAACCACTGCCTTGTTCAATAGCATGTTCGTTCAAAAGTCATGGCACAGTTGTACTCCATAGTCGTATAGTCGTACTCCATAGGCAACTAGTTGTCCCTGTCCCCCATAACCCCCCCCCCCCCCCCCCCCCCCCACTCGTCAGTGCCGTCCATTATCACTTCGGCGCTGTGGACGTTAAACCCTAACTAACCAACCAACCAACCAACCAATAACAATGTAGATTTTTTTAATATTTTTATTTTTTATTTTTTTGCTGCTCCAAGTTTTTCCTTTTTCGACCTTAGAGGTCTTCCTCTCACGCCGCTAATCCCCATCAACCCCAGTGTGCTCACCCGGGCCCGCTAGTTGTTCCAGCTAGACTCCCGGCCCTGCTGCTATGTATACTGAGTATAATTATGTCAGATAGTAGACTTCTTCTGGAGGAAACTCCGCACTGCTGCCGAGCCATTTCGGTGGTGTTCAATGTGGCCTTCAGGTGACTACTAACAATGTAGACTTGATAATCAGAACGTCCCCCCCCTCCCCCCTCCCCCCTATCCGCACCTACCATCCCCCCCCCCCCCCACAACCCATCGTCCCTTCCAAGAGCTTAATCTGTCACCTAATTTGACAGTGCATATTGGAAGCGTGTTAGAACTAAAGACAATAAACCCAGACAAACACCTGTGTTGGTGCAACTGAAGGAGGCACGCAATGCGCAAAACAAAAAACAACAACAAAAAAAAAAAAAACCACACATTTGCGAGGGTGGAGAAGGGGGTGGGAGGGGGTGGAGGGTGTGTATGTGTGTGTGTGTGTGGGGGGGGTGCGGGGAGGGGGGGGGGGGGCTCATGACATAAAGATCTATGCCCCTTGTTAGTGTTGTTGATAGTCGAGTTTTCCACCCGTGCGGAGACGTTCAGTTGTGGGGGTTTGTCAAATCGTTACTGCATTCTCCGCCGCGGTCGTGTGTGTCAGCACGCGCATTTTGTATATTCACGAATCACGATGATATCGGTGACAACATCAGAAGCCGACTCGATGCGGCTGTGAGTTAACATTACACAGGTTTCTGATCAGTCACATCAGTGTTTTTGACATCGTTGTTAATTCAGCGTCTAAGATCCCTAGCTGTCGAAGTAACATTGATTGTTTTAACCAAGAGGCATAGATCCTCATGTGTCCCCGCATCTGCGGGGACTCATGAGGGTCTATACCTCCTGCAGCTGGGTGGTGTTCTTTCCCCCCCCCCCCCCCCCCCTCGGCAGCGAATTATGATGTCCGCATTGCTTTCGGCAATGATGTGTACAGTCCACAAGTGTTATAGTCGCCTATCACAATACACACCTTGTCACGGCGAAGGACTATACTTGAGGCTAAATACCTAATGCGCAAAAGACCTCCGGGCCGACCTCGGTCGCCGTTGACCCGCGCACAGCCGTGCGCGGGCCAATGGCGGCCGACATCAGCTGGATGGTCTCTGCACACTGGGAAGAAGTCGACCGAGAAATTGCCGATTTACCGATCGTATTCAGTTGATTATATATCTGTCGATCGACGTTCGTATCTGATGAGAATACACCCTTGAGCCACAGTGGCAGCTGTGGCCTGTGAGCCGTAACGAAGACGAACAAAAGTCGATGTATAACCGACGGTTTGTCATGCGTGAAAATTCATACAAAAACACACAGAGAAACAAACAAACAAACAAACATTCAAACAAACAATTTATAAAATAACATCAACAACACCCCCGGCAATCTTCTTTCCTTCCCTCCGTCCGTTCTTCATTCATTCATTCATTCATTCCTCTTTGATATACTCTTCTACTTCCTATTTTCGGTTTGTCTCATTTCTTACTGCAGAGCGCGGAGGGGCGGGGGCGGGGTGGGGGGGGGGGGGTAGGCGAAAGGGTTGAGAATGAACGTGTCTAGCATCAATATATAATATTATAATTTAATATTGCTAATAATAATACTAACACCACTACTACTTCAAATGTATTAATACTACTACTAATAATAAAACGTATAGGGCTTAACGTCTTTAGTTCGCCACGAAGTTGATTTAAAAAACGAAGCACCGAAAAGAGGTCTGTACAAATTTTGTTTTCAGCTGGGTTCGAACCCGTGACCTTTCAGACGATAGTCGTACGCTTTACCACCGAGCCACCCAGCTCCCCAAACCACCGAGCCACCCAGCTCCCCAATAATAATAATAATAATAATAATAATAATAATAATAATAATAATAATAATAATAATAATAATAATAATAATAATAATAATAGTAGTATCTTCTTTCAGTTTCGTGCTATCAACAGTCGCTTCAAGAGGCCACCACTACCACCACCCCTAATACGGCCAAAACAGAGGCCCGTGACCCCGCCACCTCCACCAACAGAACACCTGCTCCAGCCACCACCAGTGCCCCAACCACTACCACCAGCCCTAATACGGCCGGAGTCGGGGCCCTTGACCCCGCCTCCACCACCACCACCATCCCAACACCTGCTCCAGCCACCACCCGTGCTCCCACCACCCCGGACCCGCAAAACACCACCTCCACACCGGGCACCCAGGGGTCAGACGGCAGTTCCAATCCTGGGATTATACAGCCCGGGTGTTTTGAGATGCCTGAACTGGCTGCTGGTCAGATTACGATTGACCCCATGAAGTGTCCTCACGAACCCACTGATCCGGTGAGTTCCCTTCACCTCGCTTCTGTCAGCTGAACCTTTGGCTGCCGGTAGCGCTCTTTGTCCTGCAGGAATCACCTCGACAAAAAGCGCTACCGACAGCCAAAGTGTCAGCCCTTCCATCTCAGCAGTTGCAAATAATGTCTCTAATAACAGTACAAGGGTATTAAACCCATTCAGCCCTGACGGCCTACAGAGGAGATGGGTCGACCATGATAATTCAAGGGTAGTGCCAGATTAGCTTGGCGCCTGTGGGCGCCAAGCTAATCTGGCACTGCCCTTGAATTATCATGGTAGATCCATCTCCTGCAACTGGTGCATAGTCATTAGATGACGCCTCCAAAATGTGGGGAAATACGGCCGTCGGGCTGAATAAGTTAACTGTTTTTACAGCGCCATTCGTCGCCGTTGGTTTTTATTGATCACAGATTACTGATGGAATTATAATTGTGGCCTTTACGACTCATCAGCACTATACCTGAACTGTCTCCAGTGATATGCGAGTGCAGGCCGAGAGAAACGTCCAAACGTGCGGACCAGCATATGATTTTCTAATCTTTGGCTGTCGGTAGCGGATTATTTTTATTTTTATTTTTTGTCACGATGATTCATACCAAAATCATTCCGCCAAAATCGGATACCGACAGCCAAAGTGCAATATATGTTAGGCACTACACTAAAACCGTTTCAAATAATAATCAAAATTCAAATAATAATCGTGTGCGCGTCTGCGGTTTTGGGCCTTACGATTTTATAGTCCTTAGGGAAAATATCACAAACATGCACACACGTAATGGTTCATAAATTCATTCATTCGTTAGCTCGTTCTTTTAGAGTCCGAAATAGCTCAGGCGGTTAAACGTCGGAGCAGGAGAGCGAAGGGAATCGCCGGGTCGTGGGTTCGAATCCCGTCCCGGCCCCGGTAGCTGGACTCACAATCCAGGGGGAAAAAACGGATTTGTTCAATAGCATGTCCGTTGAAAGATCCTGGTAAATCAAAGTGGCACAGTTGGAGTGCGCCTGAGTTGATCAGTGTTCAGGTCGTACTCCATAGGCAATAGATTTCCCTGTCACCCATAACCCGCCCGTCAGGGCCGTCCATGATCACCTCCGTGCTGTGGACGTTAAACCCGAACTAATCAATCAGTTCGTTCTTTTCTTTGCTCTTCTTTAGTTCTTTCGTTCGCTCGCTCGCTTTTTCGTTCGTTCACTCATGCGTCCATCCATCCATCCATCCATCCATCCATCCATCCATCCATCCATCCATCCATCCATCCATTGTCTGTCCCAAGGTATGCATCTCTGCCAGAAACCTGGCCTACCGGACAATTGACGGTTCCTGCAATAACCTGCAACACTCCAGATGGGGCAAGTCCTTCGAGCCGCAGAAACGCCTCCTCGCCCCGCAGTACATCAACGGTACGTCTGGAGATATCCTCATGAGCGAAAGGTCCTGGGGCCGTTGTCGGCCTTAGTTGGCCCACGCATGACCGATATCGGCCCGACCACCTATAACTTATTGGTTTCTTGGTTACTGTGGCTGTTTTCAAACGTGAGCTTTACCAAGTGGTAGTAAGTCCAAGAATACAAATAAAATATACAAGACTTTACAAGAAACTCGTTACACCGTTGGTTGTCGGTAGCGCTTTTTGTGGCGATGATTCCTGCAGGAATCATCGCCACAAAAACCGCTACCGACTGTCCAAAGGCTGATCTAGACCAACTGTTTATCTTTTTAGGAAATAATGCCCACAGTAACTTGTAGCCTAAGTGAGCTCAAGCAGTAAACTGTCTTCTACATCACGTGCACGGATGACGGGCGTATGATCAAGAGGACAATTAAATGAGTAAACCTTTGGCTTTTGGCAGCGGTTTTTGTTGCAATGTATTTTTGCAGGAATCATCGCGAACGAAACCCGCTACCGACGCATATAGGGTTAAAGGCGTGTGCCGGCGTCGTGCATTTTCGGTTCAAAGATACCCATTATCGCAGTCTACGCTTTTGCAAAGAAACGATTAAGTTCAGTTCAGTTTTATTAATGTCTCCAACAGGACCCCAATGCGCAAAATGCCATCGGGCTGATGTTGGCCTGTACACAGTCGTACGTGCGCGGGCCAACGGCGGCCGACGTCGCCCCGATGGCCTTTGCGCACTGGGCTGGGCATTCAGTACAAAACACCCCCCCCCCCTCCAAAAAAATAAAATAAATAAATAAATAAAAATGATGATGATGATGATAGAACTTTATTGCCATATGTAGTAATACATTAGGAAATCGTTGCGGTGCCGCGCAACATAAAAGGAAGAACATTAAACACATCAAAATATAATTAAGCTACTCACGTTCACACACACACACACACACACACACACACACACACACACACACACACACACACACACACACACACACACACACGGCACACACACGCCGTATGTCTTAGTAACTATTGTGGTCTAAACATAAAGGCAATAAACACGATTTCACAGTAACAAAAATTACATAGGACATATTGTAATATAAAACTGAACACATCACTTGCATCATAGACACAGCGGCAGTGCAGTTAGCCCTATTTCCAGGCTTACACATTAGTTTGGGCAGCCACCTGCTGCTGTGGTATGCAGTCACTTCCCGCTGTCAGCAGGCTATTTAGGTCACTGTCGGCATCAACTATACCTGCGATAATCTATGTTGCGGGACTAATGATGTGTGTGTTGTGCCTGTGTGTAATGTTCTCTAACACTGCTTCCTCAGTTATCTACATACCCTGAGGGATGTTTGATAGCAGATACACTTAGTAGTATGAAGTTGGAAGAGCATTCTCTTCTAGTATCATAAAAAGTCCTTCCAGTCAGTATGACTAGACGCGCGCTTATGCCGATTAATTGCCACCGATGGCTTATCTTGTACTCGAGTCAGTTTCACCCGACGGGCCGCTATGTGTGTGTATATATATATATATATATATATATATATATATATATATATATATATATATATATATATATATATATATATATATATATATATATATATATATATATATATATATACATACATACATATATATATAGCGGCCCATTACATTAAACAATGGGACGGATCGGTGAGCTTTGGCGTTTGTTTGCATCATTAACAGCCTGGACAGCAGTTGGGTAAAAACTGTTTTTAAAACGACTCGTGCGTGTTCCGATCACTCTGTAACGGCACCCTGATGGCAACATCTCAAACAACTCATGATACATGGGCTGGGTGGGAAACATCTCGGAGGATGGATCTAGCCTCTTTTTTTAGCATTCTTTCGTGGAAGAGGGACTCTAACGAGGGCAAATCGATACCTATGATTTTCGATGCAGTGTTTACTACTCTGTTTAATTTGGATCGCTCTTTCTGTGTGGTACTGCCAAACCAAACGGTCAGGGAGAAGGTCAAAAGACTTTCAATAACTGCCCGGTAGAAGTTGGTCAAAATTTGTCTGCTGACCCCAAACGTTTTAAGACGTCTGAGAAAATACAGTCTTTGCTGTGATTTTTTCACTAAAGAATCAACGTTTTTCTCCCATTTAAGATCGTTTGAGATGTGGGTGCCGAGAAACCTGAAACAATCAACAATTTCAACATGACTACCATGAATAGTGAGGGGAACAATGTCACTTTTGATTTTCCTGAAATCCATGACCATCTCTTAAAATAAAAATAATAATAAATAAAAAATAAATAAATAAATATAATAAATAAATAAATTTAAAAAAATGAATAATACATAAATAAATAATAAATAAATAAATAAAAATCACAGTTATTGTCCCGTCTTTGTCTTTTCATTAGAAATTTAACCTATTTAGCCCCAAGGCCCTACAGCAGAAGATGGACTGATCATGATAATTGATTATGATAATTGAAGCACAGTGTCAGATGAGCTTGGCGCCTGAGGGCACCAAGCTCATCTGACATTACCCTTAAATTATAATGGTCGATCCATCTTCGGCAACTTTTAGACAATCTTTACCACCTCCAAAATTTACTAAGTCCGTACAAGGAAAATACTGCTTTCCTCAGAAACGGTCTTACTGTCTTCTCGCTTTCATCGAAGTACATTCTGCACAGAAGCATGAGTGCACTTCGACCGCAATGCGCAAAAGGTCATCGGGCCGACATCCTCCGCCGTTGGCTCGCGCATGGTCGTGCGCGGGCCAATGGCGGCCGACGTCGGCCCGATGGCCTTTGCGCACTGGGACGTACAGTACCGCTTGAGGAAGACTGCAGGGATAGGTGTGAATTTCGTCACGAGCCTTGCAATAGACTATGCAAAGTATCTTTCCACTAGGTCCGCGGGCTGAAGCAGGCATCCATGACCTCTTGCTGAGTAGATTTCTTTCCCACACACACCGGTATGTCAACAGGTACTCTTCCCAGACGCTTTTCCAGAAGGTCCAACACAGAGTTACCTTCCCCTCGCCAGATCTCCAAGGCTGTCGCCTCTCAAGGAATCGCCGATGCTGACGTTTCCAGCATGGTGTCGGCCTTCGGGCAGTTCATTACCCACGACTTCACCGGCACGCCAGTTATCAAGGGTAAGTCTATTGCGAGGCAAGATACACTCGTAGATTCTCGTGAGACAATGAAGTCGCATGGGCTCATGAGCATCTATGCCTTTTTTGACACAGACAGGCAAAATAGATTTTGTGGTGTAACACCCCGGCTATAATTACAATAAAATTAAAACAAGATGGGATGAACCATAACCCACAAAGTTCCTTCTATATGAGAGCTGTCTTCGCTGTAAAGGGTCTCCTCTATCTTTTGTCTTTGACTTGATTCTGATGTGGTAATATCTACTTTTGAAAAAGCCTCGCAAATGTGCCAATGCGCCATAGTGAACTCTATAAGGAGCGCGCGCAGTGCATACGCGTCATTGGTTTGTCAAACGTCATTTGTCTTGACGTATTTGTTCGTTTTTACGTAATTTTATATTTAACGTGATATGAGTTTCGATTTTGCTTCAATACATTGGAAAATGGTGACAAAACTAGAATTTCACGGTACAATTTCAGTCTTGCTATAATTTGTGTGAAAGCAGGTTGACTTTACCTAGGTACATGCTATTTAAGTACACCTGCATGCTCTTCTGAAAGCGCGTCAATGTGTGTGTATGTGTATGCATGCGTGCATGCCAGCGCTCCAAACACCCACAAGAGGCATAGATGTTCATGAGCCCTCCAGGCACATGAGCATCTATGCCTTTTGGAGATGCACGCATATGTGAGAGAAAGAACGAGCAAGCTAGAGAGAGAGAATTACGTCATATTTAGAATATGTCTTCGTGCTGACGGAGTTGCCTCTTTTACGTCACCGTCACTGTCTGACTTTCTCCAGATGTCAAGATTTTTTACTGTTTTATTATTTTTTTTCTGAAAATAATTAATTTTTATTGAAGAAGTTGAAAGGGTACAAGCTGGCTAACTAACTCATCCAATGTCTTTTCTCCCAACTAGCTATATCGGGTCACCTGAATGCTCTTCTGAAAGCGTGACGAGGTGTGTGCGTGTGTGTGTGCGTGCGTGTTAATGTGTGCATGCGTGTTAGTGTGTGCATGCTTGCGCGCTCCAAACATCTCCAAGAGACATAGATCCTTATAAGGATCTATGCCTCTTGGAGATGCGTGCATGTTTGTGAGAAAGAGAGAGCGCGGCGCGCTAGAGAGAATTACGTCATATTTACAGTATGATGTCAATGTCTGTGTGGTAACGGAGTTGCCTCTTTTACGTCACCGCCACTGTCTGACTATCTATAGAAGTAAAGGTTGTTCCCCGTTTTAATTTTTTTCTGAAAAGAATTTGTTTTACAAAAGAAGTTGAAAGGATACAAAGCTGGCTAAGGAACTCATTCAATGTCTTTCTCCAAACTAGCTATATGCAAACGTTCAAATAATTATGACAAAAATTACGGACTCTAATCTGGGTCGACCAAATTCCTATTAACGGTTGTTTATGTCTTCAATGAGACGTTCAATTACAATATGCTCGGAGGCGCTCTTAGCCGCCCACTTAAGAAAGTATTTCGCCAAGATTAATGCTTGTGTGTACAGAAAATGTCGGCGATTCTCTTGTTTACATACATACATACTACACACATACATACATACATACATACATACATACATACATACATACATACATACATACATACATACATACATACATACATACATACATACATACATACGCACATACGCACATACATACACACATACGCACATACGGCGCTTCGCGCCAAATGTACGTTCAGCAGCGAGGCTAGCGTAACTAGACATGACGTAATTTTTATCCTATTACTTCAATTGTTACTGATTTAGCCTGCCATCCTTTGACATCACGGACATGCTATTAAATTCGCCCCACCCCGACCCGTCCTAAAAGGTCCCTTCTATAAATAGAAGGGACTTAAAAACCAAAAAAAAAAAAAAAAACAACAACAAACAAACCCGATAAACAAATGAAACCTGCTGCAAAATAACAACCTTCATTGACGAGTAAACGCGGACACGATCCAGCTGCAAGAGATATTGATCCTCATGATCATCAGCAGTCGCGGGGGCTCGTGAGGATCTATGTCTCTTGCTGACACCACTTTGAATCCTCGCTCCTGGGACGGCGGGTTCTCTTCGGCGTGGAGTTAACCCATTGTGCAACAAGGTCGAAATCCCCAAATTTGGAAGTTGTCCTTTGAAGACTATACTACAATTTAGGAGGCATGTCGACCATATGATAGTTCAAGGGTGTTGCCAGAACAGCTTGGCGCCTATTGGCGCCAAGCTATTCTGGCATCACCCTTGAACTGTCATGGTCGATCCATATCTTGTTGTGATGTGTCGGGGCTGAACGAGTTAACGAAATTTGCAGAAACACAATCTACCAATGAATCCTTATCCATTTCCTTGCCAATGTACGTACATTTTTTACTTTTTTCCTTGCCAATGTACGTACATGACTTTAATACACACTTTGAAGTGCCGTCTAACACCACTGCTGGGCGTCTTCAAACGATCTTGACCGACTTCAACTTCAAACAACTCATAAGTCAACCGACTCACAAATGCGGACATACGCTTGACCTACTTATTGTACGTTCATTCAATCCTCTCTGCGCCGTCTGGTGCTTGAGGCGACGGCAAGGGAGCGCCACTTTTGTCTGTCAGCTGCTATTTTGGGTGCTGTTTGCAGAGTAAGGCCTCTGTTCTTGAGCTCTCGCTCCACAGTTCGGCGCCACGTCTCCTTTGGTCGCCCACGGTTTCTCTTCCCCTGTGGTGTCCATCTCAGTGCCACCCTTGGTAATAAGTCAGGTGACATTCTGCAAACGTGGCCTAGCCATCTCCATCTCCGTGTGGCGATGGTTTCAGCGATGCTGTCTGCGCCTGCTCTCTTCCGTAGTTCCTCATTTGTAATCATGTTTGGCCAGAAGACCTTCATGATCCGTCGCAGGCACTTGTTCTGGAAGACTTCCAGCTTGCGTTCCGTAGCAGTAGTGGATTTCCAGCACTCTGACCCATAGAGAAGGACACTCAGCACGTTACTCTTAAAAATACGAAGCTTACTTATTGTACGAGATGATGACAAACTGCTTCAGTCATTCCATGTCACTGATCTCGCTCTTTCCGATCACAGTGCCATCTTCTTTGATCTTTTTTGTTTCCAGCCCAAATCCCGCAAGCGCGTGGTTATTTCCCGCAATGTAAAAGGAATGGATCTTAATCAATTCCGCACGTCCGTGTGTGCTGCCGCTGCAGAGTTAGATTCCTCACCAGACACAGTTTTACTGGAGGACTACAACAGGTCGCTGCAGCATATCCTGGACACACACGCTCCTCTAACATCCAGACGTGTCACTGACCGTCCCTCAGCTCCTTGGATGACAGGCAAGGTCAAGGACACTAAGAGAGAGCTCCGCCAGTTTGAGCGGTGTTGGCGGTCTAGCAAGTTGACCATTCACCGACAGTTGTTTGTGCAGAAGCGCAATTGCCTAAAATCCCTCCAGCGTAACGCCAAGCGTCAGCACTTCTGTTCCCGCTTGCAGGCCTGCTCTAGCACCAAAACCTTGTTCAGTGTGTACGCAAGGACATTTCCTTACCCTCCACCGTACCAGCTTCGGATCTCGCAGACGCTTTCTGTCAGTTCTTTGACAAAAAGATTGAGGACATCCGGTGTGAACTGGATGTTTCTGACGATACTCCTGAGATCACCAGCTATCACGGTCCACAACTTGCAGAATTTAAGCCTGTGTCCGAGGACTTTGTTCGTGACATTATTGCACATGCTCCTCTCAAGTGTTGCTCTCTGGATCCTCTTCCAGCTAGCCTTTTCAAATCATGTAAAGCTGACCTGATTCCAGTCATCACCAGAATCATGAATGTGTCACTACAGACTGGTGTAGTGCCTGAATATTTCAAACAAGCAGTTGTGACACCTTTGCTGAAGAAACCTGGTCTCAACAAAGAATGTTTTAATAACTATCGGCCCATCTCCAATCTCCCTTTCTTATCAAAGCTATTAGAACGCATTGTTCTGTCTCAGCTCCAAAACCATCTCATTTCCAACAACCTCCTAGAAACGTTTCAGTCAGCTTACAGAAAACAGCACAGTACAGAAACTGCTCTCCTGCATGTTACAAACAGCCTTCTGTGCAATGCTGACAACAAGCTGGTTTCCATTCTTTGCCTCCTTGACCTCTCGGCGGCATTTGATACGATTGACCATACTGTACTCCTAGAGAGACTTAACACAGCCTATGGCATCTCTGGCAAAACACTTAGCTGGTTTTCCTCGTATCTGCGTGGGCGTACTCAGAAGGTTGTTGTCAATCAATCAGAGTCGCAGCCCCTCATGCTGAGATTCGGTGTCCCCCAAGGATCCGTCCTTGGGCCCGTCCTTTTCAGCCTTTACACCCAATCCCTGTCTGACATCATCACCCGACATGCCTGTAAATTTCACAAGTATGCCGACGACACCCAGCTCCATAAAGGTGCTTCTCCATCTATTTTTTCTGCTCTTGGGAAAGAGATTGAACTTTGTATTTCCTCTGTGAAAAAATGGATGCTGTGCAACAAACTGAAGCTGAACGACGGCAAGACTGAATCACTTTGCGCTGGTTCTGACCACTCCCTTAGTCAGGTCCCACCAGGGGCCTCCCTGGTGGTTGGCGACAGTGAAATAACCTTTAGCCAGTCTGTACGTAATCTGGGAGTTCAGTTCGACTGCAGTATGTCCATGCACCATCACATTACTAATGTGTGCAGGACGGCGAACTTCCAGCTGCGAAGAATCAGCTCCATTAGACCATTCATCACCCTGTCCGCTCCTGTTCAACTTATTTGCTCCCTTGTCCTTAGCCGCTTAGACTATTGTAACTCCCTCCTGGCAGGTGTCCCCCAGAAAGAACTCTCTTGTCTGCAGACAGTCCTCAACAATGCTGCCAGACTTGCTTTTGGCAAATCTAAAATGGACCATGTAACCCCCCTACTTCAGGAATTGCACTGGCTACCCATTCAGTTTAGAGTCGAGTACAAGATTGCGGTACTGGCTTTTCGCTGCTTTGATGGATCCCTACCGCCATACCTCTCATCCCTCCTCAACATCTATCAGCCCTCCCGTTCCCTTCGTTCCTGCTCTGAGAAGCGTTTCCGTGTCCCCAGCTTTTCCTCTAAGCGGTTTGGTTGCCGGACATTCCAGTATCAAGCCCCTGTTGTCTGGAACTCACTTCCCCTACACCTCCGGAATGCTGAAAGCATTGACGTCTTTAAGACCCAACTTAAAACCTACTTCTTTCAGCTTGCTTACCATTAATCCACAGATTGTGTGTGCGTGTGTGTGATGATGGTTTGGTCTGCATACATATGGTTTTGTTATGTGTGTTTTAGTTGTATGTGCGTGCGTAGATTAGAAGTGCATAGATTAGACTGTTTTAAAGTTAGTGAGATTCTGCATATACATTTTTTGTAACGCGCTTAGAGCCCACTGCTCCTGGGGATTCAGCGCGATATAAATGCTCTTTATTATTATTATTATTACATATTTGACTGATCAACCCTACGTTTTCCCATCAACATGTATATATCTGATCAGGCTCTTGACATGTTATGTTTATAATTTTAGTATTGTGCCAGTGTGCATGAATGATTGTGTCTTTGTACGTTGTCAGTACTTTAGTTAGTTAATTTTAATTATTTAGATTAACTAGATGTAAAGCGCTCTGAGCCTTTCTTTGTGGGGATATTGCTCTATAGAAGAGTTATATATTATTATTATTATTATTATTATTATATTGTTTCTCAAATCTTTATTTTTTCAACGAGCCAAAGCCACAACCCTCCAAGGGATTCACACTGATCCCACCAAGAGACATGGATCCTCACGAGCCCCGCGACTGCGGGGGCTCTTGAGGATCTATGTCTCTTGCGGGTTGTGTTATGTTTACCTTTCTCGGCAGTGAATGGGTTAAACTTATAAAACGATAACTTCCGGTTTGTGTGTGTGTGTGTGTGTGTGTGTGTGTGTGTGTGTGTGTGTGTGTGTGTGTGTGTGTGTGTGTGTGTGTGTGTGTGTGTGTGTGTGTGTGTGTGTGTGTGTGTGTGTGTGTGTGTGTAACCGGTGCAGACGATAACGGACGGAGCAATTAAGCAAAAGTTCCGGTGAGTTTTCTATGGCAGTGTGAATCTGTGGGCAGTTTGGATTGCGTGCTTGATGGCGTGGCTCTGATTTTGTTACAGAGGGAACCATTCCCATTACGTGCTGCGGCAACATCCGAGACGAGCTCAAAGTGGAAAATGGGTAAGTAAGGTGACCCTTTCACACAATTCATGCTCGTGCGTCGGTTCTTGATTCTGGACCTTGCGGCTTGGGGCACTAAGGTACAAAATCAAAGACCATCATTAAGTGTTGTTCAAATTATTTTCCTTAAAAACTTACATTAGTAGCTAACAAATACACGTTGTTCATTTTCTGGCTTGCTTTCTTGCTTTCTGTCTATCTATCTATCTATCTATCTATCTATCTATCTATCTATCTATCTATCTATCTATCTATCTATCTATCTATCTATCTATCTATCTATCTATCTATCTATCTATCTATCTATCTATCTATCTATCTATCTATCTATCTATCTATCTATCTATCTATCTATCTATCTATCTATCTGTCTGTCTATCTATCTATTTATCTAATGTTCATAATTATGTTATAATATTTTCATGTCTTGTTTGTACTATTTGTTATAAATGTACCACAACTGAATTTCTCTTTTCGAGATAATAAAGTACTCTTACTCTTATTATTATTCTTATCTATCTATCTGTCTATCTATCTGTCTGTCTGTCTGTCTCTGTCTATCTATCTATCTATCTATCTATCTATCTATCTATCTATCTATCTATCTATCTATCTATCTATCTATCTATCTATCTATCTATCTATCTATCTATCTATCTATCTATCTATCTATCTATCTGTCTGTCTGTCTGTCTGTC
Source organism: Semisulcospira habei (assembly GCA_036245525.1). Lineage (NCBI taxonomy): Eukaryota > Metazoa > Mollusca > Gastropoda > Semisulcospiridae > Semisulcospira > Semisulcospira habei. The sequence goes on from BTPG01000004.1 coordinate 171,915,295, forward strand.
TGTCTGTCTGTCTATCTATCTATCTATCTATCTATCTATCTATCTATCTATCTATCTATCTGTCTGTCTGTCTATCTATCTATCTATCTGTCTGTCTGTCTGTCGGTCTGTCTCTGTCTCTGTCTCTGTGTCTGTCTGTCTCTGTCCGGGTCTGTCTCTCTGTCTCTATCTGTCTCTGTCTCTGTCTCTCTCTGTCTCTGTCTCTCTCTGTCTCTGTCTCTCTCTCTCTCTCTGTCTCTGTCTCTCTGTGTGTCTCTGTCTCTCTCTGTCTCTGTCTCTGTCTGGCTGTCTGTCTGTCTGTCTGTCTGTCTGTCTCTCTCTCTCTCTCTCTCTCTCTCTCTCTCTCTCTCTCTCTCTCTCTCTCTCTCTCTCTCTCTCTCTCTCTCTCTCTCTCTCTCTCTCTCTCTCTCTCTCTCTCTCTCTCTCTCTCTCTCTCAAATGTTTACTAAATATAAGCAAAATAATGTTCCACTATTATTTTAAACGCCTTCTATACAGTGTTGCAAAATGCTGCCGACACTTTGACGTCACATGTGAGGTCACTAGACAGAGCGCGACTTAGCTCGAACGTTCTGGTCTATTCACAGCGAAACCACGCATCACAAAAATCGACCGCGACTATCCGTGCGACTTTGATAGAAACTTCCGGTCTAATCTTAGCGTATCATAACAAAATCAATTCCGCTCTCCGTGCGAACGAGAATGAATCCTACTAAAAAGGTACGTGATTCATATCCAAAATTGCTCAAATAAATATCGGATTTTTCCTACGATTAATACACACGCTCTCACGGAATAACACAACCATAAACGTAACACATGTAAAGCGCCTAAAGCACCTATGGTGATTAGGCGCTATAGAAATTGACATTATTATTATTATTATTATTATTATTATTATTTATTATTATTATTATTATTATTATTATTATTATTATTATTATTATTATTATTATCTTCGTAATTAGGACACGCAGTAGGCTGCAACATAACCTGTATTGAGAAACCACCCTTTTCGGCAAGGAAAACAAGTGGTCTTTTTAAAAAAAAAAAAGCAATCCAGACTAAAAAGATGACTGCCAAGCGTGTAAAATGCAAAGAAGTACCCAACAGAGAAAGAAAAACGCTTAGAAAAGACGGGTACAACACAATTTATTAATATTTCGGGTAAATACCCTTTGTCAAAATAGACAAAAAAACAGAGAGATTAGCCGCTACTGTAGTAGCTGTAAGTCTGTCTGTCTGTCTCTGTCCGGGTCTGTCTCTCTGTCTCTCTCTGTCTCTGTCTCTCTCTGTCTCTGTCTCTCTCTGTCTCTGTCTCTGTCTCTGTCTCTGTCTCTCTCTCTCTCTCTCTCTCTCTCTCTCTCTCTCTCTCTCTCTCTCTCTCTCTCTCTCTCACTCTCTCTGTGTCAGTCTCTATCTCTGTCTCTCTGTCTCTGTCTCTGTCTCTCTCTGTCTCTCTGTGTCTCTCTCTGTCTCTGTCTCTGTCTTTGACTCTGTCTCTCTCTCTCTCTCTCTCTCTCTCTCTCTCTCTCTCTCTCTCTCTCTCTCCTCTCTCTCTCTCTCTCTCTCTCTCTCTCTCCCTCTCTCTCTGTCTCTGTCTCTGTCTGTCTGTCTGTCTGTCTGTCTGTCTGTCTGTCTGTCTGTCTCTCTCTCTCTCTCTCTCTCTCTCTCTCTCTCTCTCTCTCTCTCTCTCTCTCTCTCTCTCTCTCTCAAATGTTTACTAAATATAAGCAACAGCGTAACCGTGTTAAATACATGATCAGAGAGGCAAGAAAAAAGTTAGTTCGTGACACGGTTAAAGACAGCAATATGTATATGTATGTATAGTTGTAGTTAGTCTTGTAGTTGTTAGCAACGGCAGGTTTGTAAAATGGCTGTGTCGATGACGATGTGAATGCCTAATCCGTTGTAAAATAAAGTTTCATTGATTCATTGATTAATTCTCTCTCTCCCTCTCTCTCTCTCTCTCTCTCTCTCTCTCTCTCTCTCTCTCTCTCTCTCTCTCTCTCTCTCTCTCTCTCTCTCTCTCTCTCTCTTTCTTTTTTCCTCAAATGCTGGAATTCGTTTACTTTTGCGTTAAAAATTGGAAAGGTTACAATATAACCCCTTCACTGCGATTAAACGCATGCTGTGCTTTTTTTTCAAGTCGTCTAAATTCAACGTCAAAAATCCTCACCAGTACAAAAAATTAAATCCAAACAAACTTAGATTTTAAACGGTTTCAGCAAGAGGAATAGATCCTCATGAGCCCCCGCATTTGCGGGGGCTCATGAGGAACAATTCCTCGTGCAGTGGGGTGGCGTTCAGTATTTCTCTGCAGTGGAGGAGTTACAAGCAAAAGTACCATTTGAAGTAAATAAGTATATCGACGAGCAAAAGCAATGCGGCATTTTTGCAAGCATCGGAAACACTAAAGTGTCTCCGATGATTCCAAAAATGTCGCATTTCTTTTGCTTGTCGGTATAATTTATATGCTTCCTCGCTTAGCACGCTTGTTCTTTTCCTCCATAGCGGCCCGTGTTTCCCCATCGTGTTACCAGAGAGAGACGTCCTGGGCAAGACTTGCATGGAATTTATGCGCTCTCTCCCTTACGCCAACCCAACAGACGGAAAGCTTGTTGGTACGGTATAATTATAATACAGTCACAACTGCAAGTCGTGGGCAGTGGGCAGATGTTCACATCTGCACGGGACATAGACGACCCCGCCCTCCACGAGTCCCCTGCTGCCTTGCAGGACTGGCCGCTTGGCTGCGGAAAGGCTAAGGGAGGAAAACCCTGACATCAAAGCCCCCGTGTCTCCGGGGAAGGTTTTTGAGCCAGAGACTAGGACAAGGACAGTCTGATATAAAACCTACGACCCGAGGACCTCGATGCCACCGTCCTAGCGTGCTAGGCCATGGCAGACGAACCAAGGGTTTAAAGGGTGGGGCCAGTACTGCGCACACTGCACTCCACCAAAAAGCTCCACCGCGCAGGCTTTAGGAAACGCCCACGGACAACTGCAAGTTCTGTGCAGGCTTTTCTCTCCGGACGCCTCCCTATACTCTGAACCACTTCACTGCCGAGAAGTAGTGAGGAAAGAAACAAGATGAGGATTTCATCCCAAAGTCTATGGTTTAAATAGTTTATTACATTGCAAAATACATAAAAGAATATACATCAATTCTCATCAGATCAAAACAAGCCACAGGCTTATAGTATGATCTGGACACTCAGTTATATTTGCATAATTTGCATGGCGGTGGTTTGCAGATTTTAATACAGTATAGGTAAGTAAATAAATCAATATATATATATATATATATATATATATATATATATATATATATATATATATATATATATATATATATATATATATATATATATATATATATATATATATATATATATATAAGTAAATAAATCAATATATATATATATATATATATATATATATATATATATATATAGTATATATATATATATATAGATATATATATAATAGATATATATATAATATATATATATAGATATATATATATATATATAATATAGATATATATATATATAATATATATATATATAATATATATACATACACATACATACATCCCAAAGTCTATCGTATTGTTTGGAGCTCACATGCGTTTATCTTTCAGGAACATTCAGAGTTGTTCATATTTTTAGGCTTACAATGCTGATCCATTTCCCAGCCTCTCTAAGCCAACCAGTGATCAACACACACGTAGGCGCACACAAATAAAGACAGTCACATGGCGCTTCTCGCCATTAGTACGCTCCGTGGGCTCGTTTAGCGACAGGAATCCATCTCCTTCTACTCTAACCCACCCTCTGATCCACACACACTGGCACACAGAAATAAAGACGGACACACGGCGATTCCCGCCATTCGTAAGCTCTGTGGTCTGGCGTAGCATAGCTATTCTGAAAAAAAAAATAATAGCACGAGCAGCGACCAGTCCTTAAGCAGTTG